>RXID01012350.1:19993-46630 GCA_005019695.1 Trichopus zeylanicus subsp. travancoricus
TACTACTACTACTACAATTGCTACTACTTCTGCTATGGCTACTGCTAGTGGTACTACTAAAACTACTACTGCTGCTACTAATCCTACTATTGTTGCTACTACAGCTCCTACTCCTACTCCTTCTTCTACTACTACACATTCTACTACTATTAGCCCTACTCCACCTACAACAACTCCTACTAATATCCCTCCACCAACTCCTACTACTGCTACTACTACAGCTGCTACAACAACTACTACAACAACTTCTACTACTACTACTACTACTACTACTACTACTACTACTACTACTACTACTACTACTACTACTAACACTACTGCTAGCACTACTACTACTGCTACTACTATTACTACTACTAATACTACTACTACTAGTACTACTACTACAATTCCAACTCTGACTCCTACTACTGCAGCTACTCCTACTACTACTGCTACAACTACCCCTAATCAAACTCCTACGTCTACTACTACTCCTACTACTACAACTAGCCCTGCTCCATCTACTACTTCTACTACTCCTACTTCTACAGCAACAAGCACTCAAAATCCAACTCATACTGCTACTACTTCCCCTACTCCCACTTCTATTCCGACTCCAACTCCTACTACTAGCACTACTACTACTACTACTACTATTAATACTACTACTACTACAATTCCTACTCCGACTCCTACTACAGCTATTACTACTCCTGCTACTACTCCTACAACTACTTCTACAACTACTCCTAATCAAACTCCAACGTCTACTACTACTCCTAAAACTACAACTAGCCCTGCTCCAACTACTACTCCTTCTACTCCTACTTCTATTACAACAAGTACTCCAAATCCAACTCCTACTGTTACTACTACCCCTACTCCTACTACTATTCCTGCTCGAACTCCTACTACAACTACTGCTGCTACTACTACCGCTACTACTACAAAAACAACAACAACTACAACTACAATTACTACTACTACTACTACTACTACTAATAGTACTACTACTACTACTGCTACTGTTTCTACTACTAGTACAATTGCTACTAGTACTACTAATACTAACACTACTACTACTACTACTACTACTACTACTAATACATACACTCCTTCTCCTTCTTCTTATTCTTCTTCTACTACTACTCCTCTTGCTACTAGTACAATTGCCACCAGTACTACTACTACAACTACAACTAATACTAACACCACTACTATTACTACTAATACTACTAATACTAACACTCCTACTCCTTCTACTACTACTACTAATACTAACGATACTACTTCTACTACTACTCCTCCTCCTCCTTCTCCTCCTTCTCCAACAACTTCTATGACTACGTACTCCTCCTAACACTCCCACAACTTCTACAACGACAACTCCTACTACTACTACTATGACTACTCCTACTTCTACTTCTACTTCTACTACTATTGCTACTACTATTACTATTATGACTAGTTCTACTATGACTACTATTCTTACCACTACTACTACTACTACTTGTATTTATTCTACTACTCCAAACACTCCTACTACAACAACTACTACTAGTACTGCTATTGCTAGTATGAATACTACTAATACTACTACTACCGTTGTTGCTGCAGTTGCTGTAGCTACTACTACTACTACTACTTCTACGACTACTCCTACTACTACTTTCACTACTAGTACTGCTGCTGCTATTACAACAAAAGAGCTACTACTACTACTACTACTTCTACTAATACTACTGCTGCTGCTACTACTACAGAACAGCTACAACAACTACTACTTGTACAACTACTACTATTACTACTATTACTACTCCTATTGCTAGTACTCCAACTACTACTACAATAACTACTACTACTACTACTACTACTTCTACTTCTACTTCTAATGCAACTGCTATTGCTACTTGTCCGTAAGCTTCTGCTACTACTACTGCTACTACAAATACTACTACTACTACAACTACTACTATTCCAACTCCTACTCCGACTACATCTTATACTATTACACCTATTACTCCTATAACTACTACTACTACCAATCGTACTCCAAATCCTACTGCTACTACAACTACTTCAACTACTGCTACCCATACTCCAAATACTACTACTCCTACTATGACACCTAATTTAACTCATATTACTACCACTGCTACTACTTCTGCAATTACTAGTAGTACAACTAGTACTACTACTACTACTACTATACTACTACTACAACTACTACAACTACTATACTACTACTACAACTACTACAACTACCACTACTACTACCACTACCACTACTACTACTACAACTACTACTACAATGACTACGACGACAACAACAACAACAACAACTATTGCTACTACTACAACAACTACTTTTGTTACTAATACTACCAATACTAACAAAACTACCGCTGCTACTAGACCTACTGCCACTAATACAACCACTCCTACTACTCCTCCTACTCCTGCACCAACTCTGACTACTACTCCTACTACTTCAACTACAACTACTACTACTAATGCAACTACTACTACTATTACTACTACTATAATTACTACTGATGCTACAACTGCTACTATTACTACCACAACTACTACTACAGGTACAACTACGACTAGTACTGTTGTGTCTACTACTACACTACTACTACTACTACTCCTCCTCCTCCTCCTCCTACTACTACTACTATTATTGTTGTTGCTGCTACTACTACCGCTCCTACTACTTCTCCTACTTCTAATGCAACTATTGCTACTACTACTTCTACTACTACTACTACTACTATTACTACTACTACTACTACTACTACCAATAATAATAATAATAATAATAATTTCACAGCTACTACTTGTACTGCTGCTGCTACTACAATTGCTACTGTTACTGCTACTACAAGTACTACTACTACAGCTACTACCAATACTACTACTATTACGACTACTACTACAACTACTCCTACTAATGATATTACTACTACAATTACTACAACTTCAATTGCTACTAATACTACCACCACCACTACTACTTTGGTAGCTATTGTTGCTACCACTACAACAACTACAATTTATGCTATTACTACTAATCTACTGCTACTGCTACTACGACAACTACTATAACTACTACTGCTACTACAACTCCTACTCCAACTCCTACTGCATCTACCTCTCCTTCGACTACTAGTACCCCTACACCAACTACTACTACTACTACTACAACAACAACAACTACTACTACAACTAGTACAATTGCTACTAAAACTACTCCTACTACTACTTGTACTACTACTACTACTAATGCTAACACTACTACTACTACTATGACTACTACTACTACTCCTACTCTTATACCAACTCCTACTGCTATTACTACTACTACTACCCCTACTACTATACCGACTGCTACTACTACTACTCCTACTATCACTACTACTGCTACAACTACCACTCCTACTTGAACTCCAGCTACTACTACTACTACAACTAATAATACTACTAGTACTACTACACCAACTCCTACTACTACTACAACTACACCTATTACCACTACTGCTCCTACTAGTATTTCTACTAATACTATTACTCGCACTAATACTATAACTCCAAACACTCCTGCTACTGCTACTGCTACTACAACAACTACTAATACTGCTATGCTACTACTACTAGTAGTAGTACTACTTCTACTACTACTACTTCTGCTACTACAACTACTACTACCAAGACAACTACTACATTACTACTAGTACAACTGCTACTACTAGAACACCTTCCGCTACAGCTACTACTACTAATGCTTCTACTGCTGCTGTAGCTACTACTAATACTACTACTACCACTACTACTACCACTACTACTACTACTACTACTCCTTCTCCAACTACTACTACTACTATAATGACTCCTACTCCAACTCCTACTGCTACTGCCCCTACTCCAAATACTACTACTCCTATTACTAGTCCAACTACAACAACAGCTACTACTACTAATACTACTACTACTACTACTATAACAACTACTCCTACTACTACTACTATAATTACTAGCACTACTTCTTCTACTGCTATTGCTGCTACTACTACTACTACTACTACTACTACTACTACTACTACTAGATCTCCAACAACTCAAACTTCTACTACTACTACTACTACAACTCCTACTACTGCTACTACTACTGCTACTACAACTACTACTACTATAACTAATACTACTAATACTACTACTACTAGTAGTGCTATTACTCCTACTATAACTACTAATACTACAACTACTACTACTACTGCTACTACAACAACAACAACAACCACTTCTACTACTAATACTATTATTACTACTACTGTTGTTATAGCCGCTACAACAACTACTAGCACTACTACTACTACAACTACCACTACAACTACTACTATTGCTACTTGTAATGCTACTAGTACTACTACTCCTATTACTACTACTACTACTACTACTACTACTACTTCTACTACTACTACTACAACTATTACTACTACTACTATTACTACTACTACTACTACTACTACTACCGTTAATACTAAAATTACTACTACTACTGCTACAGCCATTATTACAACTACTAGCACTACTACTACTACAACTACCACTACAACTACTACTACTGCTACTTGTAATGCTACTAATACTACAACTCCTATTACTACCACTACAACCACTAGTACTACTACTACTACTACTACTACTACTACTGTTGTTGCTACTACTATTATTACTACTCCTACCACTACTACTGCTACTACTGTCGCTAATACTAAAATTACTACTGCTACTGCTACTGCCGCTACTACAACTACTAGTACTACTACTACTACTGCAACCGCTACGACAACTACCACTACCACTAGTACTACTGCTACTTGTAATGCTACTAGTACTACTACTCCTTTTACTACCACTACAACCACTATTAATAATACTACTACTAATAATACTACTACTACTATTTCTACTCCTGCCACTACTACTGCTACCATTACTCCAACAACCATAATGCCTACCACTCCTCCTACTACAACTCTTACTAATAACATTACTACTACTCTAACTAATACTACTATGACTAGTAGACTACTACTGCTACTAGTACTGCAAATAAAGGCCCTACAGCCACTGCTATTCCAACTATAACTACCAGTACTAATACTACAACTACTACACCTACTACGACCGACACAACTACTACTAATGTCGCTGCTACTACTATCGCAACTACTACCACAACTATTGCTATAGCTACTACTACGGGTGCTACCACTACTCCAACAACTACAACTCCTCCTACTACTCAAATTACAACTTCAACTAATACTACTATTACTACTACTATTGTTGCTTCTACTAATGCAACTGCTACTACTACTATTACTACTTCCACTACTACTACTAATACTACTACTACTAGTAGTACTACCACTACTATTTCAACTACTAATACTACTACTACTACTCCCACACATACAACTGCTACTACTACTACTCCTACTGGTAGTATTAGAACTACTACAACTCCTACTATAACTCCAACTCCAACTTGGATGCCTCTGACTACACCTACCAATACCATTGCTACTACTACTACAACAACTACTACTACTCCTAATACTAGTAGTACTACTACTACCATATCTAGTACTTCCGCTACAACTACCATTGCCACTACTACTACTACTACTACTAGTCCTACTACTGCTACTCCTAGTACTCCGACTACAACTCTACTATTGCCACAAATCTTACTACTACAACTACTCCAACTCCTATAGTTGCTATTACTCCTACTACTACTACTATTACTACCACAACAGTAACTACTACTGCTATTATTATACTACTACTCATCCTACTACTACTCCTCCTATTATGACTACTGCTACTGCAACTACCACTCCTACTTGAACTCCTTCTACCACTACTACTTCAACTAATACTACTACTAATCCTAGTACAACAACAAGAACAACAAAAAGAACAACAAAAACAACTCCAACTACTACTACAACAACTTCTACAACTACTACAATTGCTCCTATTACTACTAATGCTCCTAGCACTACTACTACTCCTACTATTACTCGCACTACTACTACTACTCCAAACAATCCTACTACCACTACTACTACTACAACTACTGCTACGGCTACGCTACAACAACTACTACTAGTACTACTACTACTACGTCTTATACTACTACTTCTAAGACAACTACTAGTACTACAACTCCTTCCACTACAGCTGCAACTACTACTACTATGAGTGCAACTACTACTACTGCTTCTATTGTTGTTGCTGCTACTACTAGTACTACAACTAGTACTAGTACTACTACTACTACTACTATTACTACAACTACTAATCCTTCTCAAACAACTACTACTGCTATAATCAGTCCTACTCCAACTCCTACTACTACTACAACTCCTACTATGACTATTGCCCCTTCTCCGACTACTACTACTCCTATTACTAGTCCTACTCCAACTCCTCCTACGACAATTGCTACTACTACTAATACTACTACTACTATTACTATAACAACTACCCCTACTAGCACTACTATAACTACTAGCATTACTACTTCTACTACTAGTAGATCTCCAACAACTCCAACTTCTACTACTACACCTACAACAACTCCTACTACTACTCCTACTACAACCTCTACTACTATTGCTACTGCAACTACTACTACTATCACTAATACTACTACTACTACTACTACTACTACTACTACTACTACTACTACTAGTGTTGCTACTGCTATAATAACTACTAATACTACTACTACTACTATTGCTGCTGCTGCTATAGCCACTACTACAACTACTAGCACTACTACTATAACAACTGCCACTATGACAACTACCACTACAACCACTACTACTGCTGCTTGTAATGCTACTAGTACTACTACTATTATTACCACTACAACCACTAGAAATACTACTACTACTATTACTACTACTGCTCCTACCACTACTACTGCTACTACTACCATTAATAGTAATATTACTACTGCTGCTGCTACAGCCGCTACTACAACTACTAATACTACAACTACAACTACCAGTACGACAACTACCACTACAATAACTACTACTGCTACTTGTAATGCTACTAATATTATTACTCCTATTACTACCACTACAACCACTACTAATACTACTACTACTACTACTACTACTACTCCAACCACTACTACTGCTACCAGTACTGCAACAACTATAATGCCTACTACTCCTCCCACAGCAACTCTTACTAATACTACTACTACGACAATAATGAATACTACTATGACTACTAGAACTGCTACTACTACTACTTCTACAAATTCAGGCCCTACAACCACTGCTATTCACACTACAACTACTTGTACTAATACTACAACTACTACAACAACTACTAAAACTATTGTTACAGCTACTACTATGGCTGCTACCACTACTCCAACAACTACAACTCCTCCTACTACTCATATTACAACTTTGACTAATACTACTACTACTAATACTACTACTACTAATACTACTACTACTACTACTACTAGTACTGTTACTTCTACTAACGCAACTGTTGCTCCTACTATAACTGCTGCTACTACTACTACTACTTCTACTACTACTAGTACTACCACTACTATTTCTACTTACTATAATACGACTACTACTACTAGTACTATTACTTCTACTAATGCAACTGTTGCTGCTACTATAACTGCTGCTACTACTACTACTACTTCCACTACTACTACTTCTTCTACTACTATTAGTACTACCACTACTATTTCTACTACTAATACTACTACTACTACTACTCCCACACCAACAACTGCTACTACTACTACTCCTACTTGTAGTACTAGAACTACTACAACTCCTGCTATAACTCCAACTAAAGCTTTGACTACTTTGACTACTCCTACTAATAAAATTGCTACTACTACAACAACAAATACTACTACAACTATTGCCACTACTAATGGTGATGCTACTGGTACTTCTATAACTGCTACTTCTACTACTTCTATAACTAGTACTTTCGCTACCACCACCATCACCACCACCACGACTACTACTACTACTAGTCCTACTACTACTACTGCTAGTACTCCTACTACTACTCTACTATTACCCAAAATCTTGCTACTACAACTACTCAAACTCCTATAGCTACTGTTACTCCTACTACTACTACTGCTACTACTACCATAACAACAACTACTACTGCTATTACTATACTACTACTCCTACTACTACTAGTACTCCAAACACTCCAACTACTCCAAGTACTACTACTACTAGTACTCCAAACACTCCAACTACTCCAAGTATTACTACTGGTCCTAACACTACTACAACATTAACTATCACTACTACTCCTATTACTACTACTAGTATTACCACCCCTACAACTACTACTACTTCTAATGCTACTACTACTACTACTACTACTTCTATTACTACCACTACCACTCCCACTACTACTACTAATATTACTACTTCTACTCCTACTACTAGTTGTAATAGTAGTAGAAGTAGGAGCAGAGTTGTACTTATAGTAGAAGTTCTAGTAGTAGTTGTAGTAGTAGTAGTAGTAGTAATAATAGTAGTAGGAGTAGAAGTAATAGGAGTTATAGTAGCAGGAGTAGTAGTTGTAGTTGTAGTAGTAGTAGTTGCGGTAGTAGTAGAAGTAGTTGCTATAGTTGTGTAGTTGTTGTTCCAGTTGTAGTCATAGTAGTAGACATAGTTGTAGTAGTAGTAGTTGAAGTAGTAGTAGTAGTAGGCATTGTTGTAAGAGTATCAAACTACTAGTAGTAGTAGGACTAGTAGTAGTAGTAGTAGTCATTGTAGAAGTAGAAGAAGAAGTTCTAGTAGAAGTTGTAGTAGCAGTAGTAGTAGTTGTTCTTATTTTTGCTATAGTAGTAATTACAGCAGTGGTCATTATTGTAGTAATAGCAGTCATAGTACTATTAGCAGTAGCAGTAGCCGAAGTAGTAGGAGTAGTAGTAGTAGTAGTATTAGCAGTAGTAGTAGTAGTTGTTGAAATAACAATAATAGTAGTAGTAGTAGTTGAGGTAGTAATAGTAGTAATAGCAGCAGTAGTAGTTATAGTGGAAGAAGAAGAAGAACTAGTAGTAGTAGTAGTAGTAGTAGTAGTAATAGTAGTAATAATAGTTGTAGTAACAGCAATAGTAGTAATAGTAGTGGTAGTTGGAGTATGTGTTGTAATAATAGTAATAGTAGGAGTAGTGGAAGAAGTAGTAGTTGTAGTATTAATAGTAGTAGTAGCAATAGTAGAAGTTGTAATAGAAGTAGTAGTGGTGGTAGTAGTTGTTGTAGTACTACTAGTAAGAGTGGTTGTAACAGTAGTTGTTGTAGGTGCAGTAGTAGTAATAATAGTCATTGTAGTAGTAGCAGTAGGAGATATAGCAGTAGTAGTAGTAGCAGCAACAACAACAGTAGCAGCAGCGGCAACACCAGCAGCAACAACACCAGCAGCAGTAGTAGTAGATTAGTAGTAGTAGTAGTAGTAGTGGTAATATTAGTAGTAGTATTAGTAGTAGTGGCAATAGTAGCTTTTGCAGCAAGGGCAGTAATAGTAGTAGTAGCTTTAGTAGCAATAGTAGTAGTAGCAATAATGACAGTAGTACTAGTAGTAGCAACAGTAGAATTAGTAGTAGTTATTTTAGTAGTTGGTGTAGTAGTAGTAGCAGTAGTACTAACAAGAGTAGTAGTAGCGGCAGTTGAAGTAGTAGTTGTAGTTTATGTAGTCGGGGTAGTAGTAGTAGTGGTGGTAGCAGTAGTAGTAATAGTAGTTGCACTAGTAGTAGTAGCTACCGTAGTAGCAACAGTAGTAGAAGGAGGAGAAGTTGTAGCAGTAGCAGTAGAAGTGGTAGCAGCAGTAGTAGCAGAAGTCATAGTAGTAGTAGTAGCAGTACTAGTAGTAGTAAAAGTAGTACTAGCATTAGAAGTAGTAGCAAAAGTAGTAATAGCTGCAGAATTAGTAGGAGAAGTAGTAGTAGTAGTAGTAATAGAAGTAGTTATAGCATTAGTAGTAGGAGTAGCTATAGTATTAGTTGTAGTAGTGGCACCAGCAGTTGTACCAGCAACATTAGTAGTAGTTACAGTTGTAGTATTATTTGCAATGACATCAGTAGCATTAGCAACGGTAGTAGTAGTAATAATTATAGTAGTAATACTAGTTACAATAGTAGTAGTAGTGGCAACAATAGTATTAGTAGGGGTAGCAGTAGTAGTAGTAGCAGCAGCAATAGCAGTAGTCCAAGTTGTAGTAATAATAGCAGTAGTTGTTGTTGGAGCTGTAGTAGCAGTAGTGCAGTAGTAGCATCAGTAGCATTAGTAGCGATAGCATCAGTAGTAGTAGTTGCTAAAGAGTAGTAGTGGTACTAGTGGTAGTAGATGTAGTAGTAGTGTAGTAGAGTAGCAGTAGTAGTAGTAGCAGTAGCAGAAGCAGCAGTAGTAGTAGTAGCAGTAGTAGCAGTAATAGAAGCTGAAGTAGTTGTAGCAGTAGTAGGAGAAGAAGTAGTAGTTGTAGTAATTGTAGTAGTGTTAGTAGTTGCAGTAGTAGAAGCCACAGTAATAGTAGTAGCAGTCATAGCAGTCGTAGTATTAGTAGTAGTAGTAGTAGTAGTAGTAGTAGTAGTAGCAGTGGCTATACTACTAGTAGTAGTAGTTGTTATAGTAGTAGTAGTAGCTATGGTAGTAATAGTAGTGATAGTAATGGTAGTAGCAGTAGTAGGAGTAGTAATAGTAGTAGATGTTGTTGTTGTTCTTATTGTAGCAGTAGTAGTTGTTGTTGTAGTAGCATTAGTAGTAGTAGTAGTAGTACTGATAGTGGTAGTAGGAGTAGTAGTCGTAGCCATTGTAGTTGTTGTAGTAGAAGTAATAGTAGTAGAAGTAGCAGCAACAATAGCTGGAGTAGCAGGAGTCATAGTAGTAGTAATAGTGATTCTACTTGTAGTAGCAGTTGTAGTGACAGCAGTAGTATTAGTAGGTGTAGTAGCAGTAGTAGTCGGGATAGCAGTAGTAGTTGTTGCATTAGTAGTAGTAATAATAGCAGTAGTCATAGTTGAAGTAGTGGTAGCGGTTGTAGCAGTAGTAGCGATAGCATCAGTTATAGTAATAGTAGTAGCAACTATAGTAGTAATAATTGTAGTGATAGTGGTGGTAGTAGTAGTAGCAGTTGTAGTAGTGGTAGTAGTAGTAGTAACAGTAGTAGCAGGAAGAGTAGTAGCTGGAGTAGGAGTAGGAGTAGGAGTAGGAGTAGGAGTAGGAGTAGTAGTAGTAGTAGTAGTGGTAGTAGTAGTAGTAGTAGTAGTAGTAGTAGCAGTAGCAGTAGCAGTAGCAATAGTAGCAGTAGGAGAAGCTGTAGTAGTAGTCACAGTAGTACGAGAATTTGTAGTAATTGTAGTAATAGAAGAGTATTAGTAGTAGTAGAAGTAGTAGTAGTAGTAGGAGCTGGAGTAGTTGTATTTGGAGTAGTTGTTGTAGTAGGAGTAGAAGTAGTTGTAGTCCTTGCAATGGTAGTAGAAGTAGTAGTAGTAATTGTAGCAGTAGCTACTTTTGAATTAGTAGTAGTAGTAGCAGCAGTAGCAGTAGCTACTATTGAATCAGCAATAGTAGTAGTAGTAGCAGCAGTAGCCGTAGTAGTAGATGTAGTAGCCAGGAAAGTATTAGAAGTAGTAGTAGCAGAAGTTGTGATAGTAGTAAACAAAGTAGTAGTAGTGGGATAGTAGTGGCAGTAGTTGTAGTAGTAGTAGTAGCAGCAGTAGTAGTTGTAGTAGTATTAGTAATAATAGTAGAAGTACGAGTTGTAGTAGTAGCAGTGGTAATAGTAGCACTAGTCACAGTAGTTTTAGCAGTTGTAGCAGTAGTAGTCGTAGTAGTAGTGGCGGTAGTAGTTGTAGTCATTGTAACAGTAGTAGTTGTAGCCATAGTAACAACAGCAGTAGTGCTACTAGGGGTAGGAGGAGTAGTAGTAGTAGTAGTAGTAGTAGGAGTAGCAGAAGTCGTTGGCGTACTAGAGGTAATAGTAATTGTAATAGAAGTAGTAGTAGTAGCTATTGTAGTTGTAGGAGTCGTAATAGCAGTAGCGGTAGTAGTACTAGCAGTAGGAGTAGTAGTAGTTGTTACAATAGTTGTAATAGGAGAAGTAGAAGATGAAGCAGAAGTACTAATTGCAGTAGCTTTAGTAGTAGCAGAAGTAGTAATGGCAGTAGCTGCATTAGTCCTAGTAGCAGTAGTTGTAGTAGCAAAAGTAGTGGTAGTAGTACTGGAAATAGAACTAGTAGTAGTAGTTGTTGTTGTTGTTATTGTTGTTATTGTTATTGTTGTCGTAGTAGTAGTTATACCACTAATATTAGCATCAATAGTACAACTTGTAGAAGTAGTAGTAGTTGTTCTTGTAGTAGCAGTTGTAGAAATAGTGGCAAGAGTACTAGTAGTAGTAGTAGTAGTAGTCGTACCATCCGTTGCAGAAATAGAAGTAGTTGCAAAAGTAGTTGTAATTGTAGTAATGGTTGCAGTAGTAGTAATAGTAATAGTAGTAGACGCAGTAGAAGTAGAAGTCATAATTGTAGTTGGAGTAGTAGGGGAAATAGTAGTATAAGCTATAGCGTTGTAGTGGTAGTAGTAGTTGATGTTGTTTTAGTAGTAATAATAGTTGTAGCAGCAGAAATAGCAGTAGTTGTAGTAGTTTTAACAACAACAGCAATAGTAGTTATAGCAGTAGTAGTGGTTGAAGAAATAATAGTCGTAGTAGTCATAGTAGAAGTAGTCGGAGTAGTAGGAGTAGTAGTTGTTGTTGTTTTAGTAGCAGTAGTAACATTAGTAATAGTAGTTATCGTAGAAGTAGTAGTTGTAGTAGTAGCTATAGTAGTAGAAGAAGCAGTAGAAGTTGTAATAGTAGTAGAAGTAGCAGCAGTAGTAGTAGTAAAAGTAGTAGTACTGGTAGTAGCAGAAGAAGTAGTTGTAGGAGTAGTATTTGTAGTTTTAGTTGTCGTAGCAGCCGTAGTAGCAGTAGAAGTAGTAGTTGAAGTAGTTGTAGTAGCAAAAATATTAATAGCAACTGTATTAGCCACAGTATTAGTAGTAGTAGTTGTTGTTGTAGTAGTTGCAGGAGCGGAAGGAGCAATTGTTGTAGTAGCGGTAGTAGCAATAGCTGCGGTAGTAGCAAAGGTAGTAATAGTAGTAGTAGTAGTAGCGGTAGTAGCATAGCTATAGTAGTTATTGTTTTAGTGCTTGGAGCAATACTTGTAGTAGGAGTACTAGTTGTAGTAATAGTAGTAGGAGGAGTAGCAGCACTAGTAGTAGCATTAGTAACCGTACTACTAGTAGTAGTAGTAGAGCTAGTTGTAGGAGTAGTAGCAGTAGTAGTAGCAGTAATAGAATTTGTAGTATCAGTTGTAGCAGTACTAGAAGTAATAGGAGTCATAGTTGTTCATGTTGTAGCAGTAGTAGAAGTAACAGAAGTCACAATTATTCATGTTCTAGCAGCAGCAGTAGTAGTAGTCACAGTAGAAGTAGTAATAGTAGCTATAGTCATTGTAATTGTAGTATTAGAAGTAGTTGTAGTTGTAGCAGTAGTCATAATAGTAGTAGTCATGGTAGAAGTAATAGTAGTAGAAGTAGCAGTGGTGTTAGTGTTAGTAGTAGTAGTAGTAGTAGTAGTAGTAGTAGTAATAATAGTGGTAGCAGTAGTAGAAGTAGTAGTAGTAGCATCAGTTGTAGTCATAGAAATCATAGTTGTAGTAGCATTAGTGGTAGAAGTAGTACTAAAAGTAGTAGCAAAAGTAGTAATAGTAGTAGTAAACTAGTGGAAGTAGTTGTAGTAGTAGCTGTAGCACTAGTTGTTGCAGTAGTGGCTGTCGTAGTTGCAGCAATAGCTTCTGTAGCAACTACAGTAATAGTAGTAGCAATAGTAGTAGTAAGGGTAGTAGCAGTAGTTATAGTAGTAGTAGTACTAGTAGTAGTAGTACTAGTAGTAGTAGTACTAGTAGTAGTAGTACAAGTGGTAGTAGTAGTAGTAATTTAGTAGTAGTAGCAGTAGTAGTAGCACTATTAGTAGTAGCAGTAGTAGTGGTAGTAGTACTAGTAAAAGTAGTATTAATATTAGTAGTAGGAGTAGTAGGTATAGTAGCAGTACTAAAAGTAGTATTAATAATAGGAGTAGTAGAAGTAGTAGTCGTAGTAGCAATGGTAGTGGGAGTATTAGTAGTCGTAGGAGGAGTAATAGTAGGAGTAGCAACAGAAGTAGTAGTAGTTGCGGCAAAAATAGTAGAGGTAATAGGAGTCATAGTTATTCTTGTTGTAGTAGCTATAGCTGTAGTAGAAGTAATTGAAGTCATAATTATTTATGTTGTAACAGCAGTAGTAGTAGTCACAGTAGTGGTAGTAATCGTAGCTATAGTAGTTGTAATTGTAGTATTAGAAGTACTAGTAGTCGTAGCAGTAGTCATAGTAGTAGTAGTCATGGTAGAAGTAATAGTAGTAGAAGTAGCAGTGGTGTTAGTGTTAGTAGTAGTAGTAGTAGTAGTAGTAGTAGTAGTAGTAGTAGTAGTAGTAGTAATAGTGGTAGCAGTTGTAGCAGTAGTAGTAGTAGCATTAGTTGTAGTCATAGCAATCATAGTTGTAGTAGCATTAGTGGTAGAAGTAGTACTAAAAGTAGTAGCAAAAGTAGTAATAGTAGTAGTAGAACTAGTGGAAGTAGTAGTAGTTGTAGCTGTAGCACTAGTTGTTGTAGTAGTGGCTGTCGTAGTTGCAGCAATAGCATCTGTAGCAACTATAGTAATAGTAGTAGCAGTAGTAGTAGTAAGGGTAGTAGCAGTAGTTATAGTAGTAGTAGTATTAGTAGTAGTAGTAGTAGTAGTAGTAGTAGTAGTAGTACTAGTGGTAGTAGTAGTAGCAGTAGAAGTAGTACTAGTAGTAGTAGCAGTAGTAGTGGTAGTAGTAGTAGTAAAAGTAGTATTAATATTAGTAGTAGGAGTAATAGGTATAGTAGCAGTAGTAAAAGTAGTATTAATAATAGGAGTTCTTAGCAGATTTGGTTGTTAGTAGAGCAGTAGTGGGAGTATTAGCAGTAGTAGGAGTAGTAGTAGGAATAGCAATAGAAGTAGTAGTTGTTGTGGCAGAAATAGTAGAGGTAGTAGTAGTAGTAGTAGGAGTAGTAGTAGTAGTAGGAGAAGTAGTAGATGTAATATTAGTAGTAGAAGTAGTAGTAGCAGGAGGAGTAGTAGTAGTAGTAGGAGTAGTAGGAGTAGTCAATAGTAGTAGTAGTACTAGTAGCAATAGCAGTAGTAGCAGTAGTAGACGTAATATTAGTAGTAGTAGTAGTAGTAGTAGTAGTAGTAGTAGTAGTAGTAGCATTGGCAGTAGTCGCAATAGCTATAGTAGTAGCCGTATTAGTAGCAGAAGTAGCAACAACATTAGCAGGAGGAGTAGGAGGAGTAGTATTAGTAGAAGTTGTAGTTGTAGTAGTAGTAGTAGTAGTCGTAGAAGTAGTAGTAGAAGGAGTATGTGTAGGAGTAGTAGTAGCAGGAGTACTAGTAGTACTAGTCGATGTAGTAGCTATAGTTGTAGGAGGAGCAGTAGTAGGAGTAGCAATAGAAGTAGTAGCAGTTGTCGCGATAATAATAGAGGTAGTAGGAGTTGGAGGAGTAGTAGTTGTAGTTGTAGTTTTAGTAGCAGTAATAGTTACAGTAATAGCAGTAGTGAAGGTAGTACTAGTAGCAATAGTAGTAGTAGTAGTTGCATAATAGCAGCAGTAGTAGTAGTAGAAGCAACAGTAGTAGTAGTAGTTGTGATAGTAGTAGTTTCGTAGCAGAAGTAGTAGCAGCGGTAGCGTTGTTGAGTTGTAGTTTACTAGTTAGTAGAGTGGCAAGTAGGTGGTAGCACGTAGGAGTTGGAGTTGGAAGTGTAGAGTAGTTGTTGTTGTAGTCTATGATCAGTGGTAGTAGTTGTAGTCAGTAGTAGTTTAGTGTGTAGTAGTAGTCGTAGTAGTAGTAGTAGTAGTAGTAGTAGTAGTAGTAGTAGTAGTAGTAGTATTAGTAGTAGTGGTAGTAGTAGTAGTAGTAGTATTAGTAGTAGTAGTTTTAGTAGTAGTAGTTTTAGCAGTAGTGGTAGTCGAAGTAGGAGGAGTAGGAATAGTAGTAGTAGCAGTAATAGTAGTAGTAATAGTAGTAGTAGCAGCACGAGTAGTTGTAGTTGTAGTAGTAGTATTAGTACTAGTACTAGTAGTATTAGCAGTAGGAGTAGTTGTAATGTAGGATTAGAAGTTGTAGTAGTAGCAGTAGTCATTGTAGAAGCAGTAGTAGAAGTAGTAGTAGTAGTGGCAGTAGTAGTAATAGTATTAGTAATTATAATAGTAGTTGTTGTTTGAGTAGTACCAGTATCAATAGTAGTAGTTGTAGTAGCAGCAGTAGCTGCAGCAGCAGTACTAGTATTAGCAGAAGTAGTAGTAGCGTAGAAGTAGTAGTAGTAGTAGTAGTAGTAGTTGGAATAGGAGTACTTGTAATATGGGTAGTAGTAGTAGTAGTAGAAGTAGTCACAGCAGTAGTAGTAGTTGTTGTTGTGTTGGTGGTAGTTGTAGTAGTAGTAGGAGGAGGAGGAGTAGTAGCATTAGTAGCAGCAGCAACCACAACAGCAGCAGCTGCAACAATAGTCATAGTATCCGTCGTAGTAATGGTAGTAGTAGTTGTAGTAGTAGCCGTATTAGCTGTGGCAGTGGCAACTGTGATAGTAGTAGTAGTAGTAGTGATAGTAGTAGTAGTCGAAAGAATAGTTGCAATAGTCTTCCCAGTAGTAGTAGTAGAAGCAGTTGTAGTAGCAATAGCAACAGCAGTAGTAATTACTGTAGCAGTAGTAGGAGTAGTAGTAGTAATAGTGGCAGTAGTAGTAGTGGAAGTAGTTGTAGCAGTTGAATTATCAGTAGCAGAAGTAGTAGTAGTAGCAGCAGTAATAGTCGTAGTTGTTATAGGAGTTGTAGCATCAGTAGTAGTAGTAGTAGTAGAAGTAGTAGCAGTAGTGGTAACAATAGTAGTAGCGGTAGCAATGGGCATTGTAGCCGTAGTAGTAGTAGTAGGGATAGTATTAGTAGTTTTTTAAGTAGTGGTTCTAGAAGTAGTACGAGGAATAAATAATGTAGTTTTAGCATTAATAATAGTTGGAATAGTAGTAGTAATAGTAGTAGAAGGAGTTGTAGTTGCAGTCTGAGTAGTAGTAGCAGTAGTTAGGGTAGTTAGAGTAGTAGTAGTAGTAATAGGACTCGTAATAGTAGTAGTAGTCATAGTAGCGGTAGTAGCAGTGTTACGGGCAGTAGTAGTCATAGTAGTAGTAGTTGTAGTAGGGGTAGTAGGAGAAGTAGTATTAGTAGTTTTAATAGTAGCAGTTGTTGGAGTAGTAGTTGGTCTAGTAGTAGTAGTTTTCCTAGAAGTGTAGTAGTCGGAGTAATATGAGTGGTGCTAGTAACACTAGTAGTTGCAGCTGTTGCAGCAATAGCATTAGCGGTAGTAGTATTAGTAGTATTAATATTTGCAGTCCATGTCATAGTAGCAGTAGTAGTATTAGGAGTAGTAGTAGAAGTAGTAGTAGTAGAGGTAGAGTACTAATAGTTGCAGTAGTAATAGCAGTAGCAGTAGTTGTAGTAGTACGTATAGTAATAGAAGTAGTGGCAGTAGAAGTAGTAGTAGGAGGAGGAGTAGTAGTTGCAGTAGTAGTAGTAGCAATAGTAGCAGTTGTAGCAATAGTAGAAGTAGTTGTTGTAGTAGTAGTAGTAGTGGTAGTAGCTGTTGTAGGAGTAGCAGTAATAGCAACTGTAGTAGTTGTTGTTTATATCGGAGAAGTAGTAGTAGTATTTGGAGTAATAGTACTAGTAGTAGCGTAAGTTGTAAAATTAGTAGTACTAGCAGTAACTGTGGTAGTAGAAGCATTAGTTGCCACATTAGTTGTAATAGTTGTAGTGGCAATAGTTGCAGTGGTAGCAATAATAGTGTTAGCTGTAGGAACAATAGTAGTAGTTGTAGCAGTAGTAGCAATAGAAGTGGAAGCAGTAGTAGAGTAGTAGCAGTAGAAGTAGCGGTAGTAGTAGTAGGAGAAGACGTAGTAGTAGTCGTAGTGGTTGCAACAACAACAATAACAACAACAACAATAGTGAAATCGACCTTCCTAACGCCGGCGATGCTCGCCGAAGTGTTCAAGGTCTCGGAAGCTCTTTGCAAGAAAGAAAGTAGCAACAAGAAATAAGGAGAAGATATGGAGAAACTCTCGGATTCTTATTGCTATTTCTCAAGTTTCTGCGTTTTCTTAGATGATCATTTACAATGGAGGCGTGCCCCTTATATATAGGGCACGGTGATGTAAGCGCTCACATCAGCTGGTGGTATGAGCTAAGCGCTTACATCAGAATAAATTAGTAACCTATACTAGCGTAGGCCTCTAGCTTACATAGGATCCAAGGGAAATCTTGTCTAGGGGCAGAGCCTTTATATCCTAAGGCGTAGCCTTTAAGAAGACTCCAAACTAGATTTATTCTTATCCTAGGCAAGCCTTGAATCCTAAGGCATAGCCTTTACAGAAGACTCCAAAAGATGTTGCTGTCATAGGCTGGTAGCTCGTCCTTTGGCTAGGCTCGTCCTCTTGCTAGGCTTTGACTTCTTATTCCGTAGCTCTAGCTGCTACTGTACTGTACAACAGGATTCTACTTTCCTGTATTAGCTACTATACTTCCCACCACGCTCCGCCTGCTACGGGTCAGTGGTAGCTATACTTCCCACCACGCTCCGTCTGCTACGGGACAGTGGTAGGGATGGCCTGCTTCTCCTTGACTCGCGCTCTCTTGTTGATGAACCATTTGTGGATGTTGTCTTCAGAGATTGGTCCATGTAGTCGTAGTGCCCAAGTTAGGTCCTGTGTTTGCTTCTTTCTAGGGGGCCTGTCACTTTGACGGAAGAGACTGTTGAGCATCCGCAGCTGTGTTGGTGTCGGTGCCCACCGTCGTCCGGCTATGGGTTCTGTGTTGCATGCCTTTGGCCATTTGAGTTGCATGGAGCCTGTCAGATGCTCCCTTCTTTTCTTGATAAGCAGCTTAATTTCAGATTGCTGCTCCTTGCCATAGTCGGCACATGCTATGTCCTTGAGAATTCTGTTGGTGTGGTCGTAGAGTTCTTGTATGATGAATCCCGAGTACTCTGTACGCCTTGGTACTTGCTCACCCAGCGGGATGTAGTGAACCACACAGTTGTGCATGACGCTTTCTGCAGGGACTACCTCAGTATGGAAACTATAGAAAAGTTTCCTTGTATCCTTGGATTCTCTTGGACTCCTATCTTCTGTGAGTGCTTCTTTTGGGCGGTACAGCCATAGTCCTATGAGGGACACCTGTCCTCCTTTGTCTTGGAAAATCCCCTTGATAATAATTACATAGGGATTGTCATATATCGATTCGGGTGCCAGTAGTACCTCATAATGAAGATGGTAGGTTTTTCCATCTAGCCTGAATGCGAGGTAGTGTAGTTTCTCCTCTGGGCCCCTTCCGAAGGTTAGGACCGTCTCTCCTACGGGCTTTGCTGGGTACTCCACTTGTGCCAGGGGAGAAGTACTTGTTGTTGGGGTAATGGAGCTTTACCCGTTGGTATGTCTAGTGCACCCTTCCTTCTGCGGTTGGCATCCTTCTTCGAGTTCCTGCAGAACAGATATGACTTTATTTTGTATGAGTGGGCGGAGGGAGTTGTGGAGGTTCTGAGGATCCTCCCCTTCTGAGATGCTGTATATTGCATCACTCTGGTCCTCTCCTTCCTGCACAGATATTAAGTCATAATTATCTGGAACATTTAGTTGCTCGGAGATAGCAACCCTCTTTTCGTTCTTTCTGTCATTGGATGCCTCCTCATCTCTTGGGAGATAGCAGGATCTTCTTGGCGTTACTGGTTGAAATTTTTGGAGGAAGGACTCCCTGCTGAGCCCTGATTGCTGGATATCAATATACTCTTCTTCCTCCAGCTTTAACTCTTCTACGGTGGTGGCCACCGGTGCTGTAGGAGTAGTACTGATAACAGTTACAATGTGAACTCCTCCTTGCATGGCTTTAATAAAATTGCATCCAATTTTTATCTGGATGCCACCACCTAGCTCCATTTTGAAGCTGTAAGTGTAGGGGATCTTGAAGCTTTTATCCCCTAGGAGGTTTTCCATGTATTCATCCTTGTCTCGCGCATCAGTGAATCCCTGTGCAGCAACATGGTTCCTCGTGATGGTTTCCCTTCTTGTAACTGGCCCGAGCTGTTCGGGATCATCAAGAGGACTCCTTCGTTCTGCTGTGCGGTCAGTAGGGTCCAGATTTCATTGCTGAAGCCTCTTCGGAAGCTTCCTTGGTTCTGCTGCCCAGACTCTATTGTTGTTCTGGATATTGCTAGAGTCGTGTTGGCCGCTGGTGGGTAACCTGGGGGTCCTGGTTCCATTGAAGCGTCCGTGGGGGGCATGTACGGCCCGCTCGGAGATGTTGCCGAGGTTAATGTACTTGTGTACAACCTCTCAGATAGCCTTTTCGGCTGGTTTTTGCAGGGCAGGGTACTCCATCTCCGGTACTTCCTCTTCGATGCCTGCTGCAATAACAGTAGCACTATGAGGGGGACAAGTGTTACCTTCTTCTTCATGCTTCTCAGAAGGTATGCTGGCTGGTTCCTCCTCATCAGGTTCTTTCTTGTCATCTTGGTCTCCAGTTGGTTCGGGCATTGGTTGAGCCTCCCCTTTAGCTGTTGTCTTGTAGACACATTCCTGTGGTAGGATACTGGTGTATTCCAGTTCCTCGCTTGCTTCTGCTTCCTTTTCTTTAAGCTTCTCAGAGTCTTTTTGCAGGCTTGCGCCTAGCTCTAATGCCTTGACTCTTTCTTTGTAGTAGCCCACCTCCTTCTCCAGCCGTTCAATTTTCCCTTCACACCTTTCTTGCATCAGCCTCTGGTTAGGGAATGGTTCGGGTGGAGCTGGTGTAACTGGGACCGCTGTTTTAAAGTAATAGGGTCCACATAGGTTACAGGCAGTACCTTGCATTTGGGGCAATGAATCCTTGTCCGCTGCATTGTTTGGATCTTGCAGCACACGCACTTTTCTTCCCGTGGCTGCACGAAGCCGTTATGCTGCCAAGAATGAGAACATTTTCCTTGGAAGTAAGGCAGCGTTACCTGAGGGCGATACCCTCCTTCTAGTTCTCCCAGAACATAAACTGCTCCCTCCTGCTCAGGTGGGTCAGTTGATGAATCCGACGGGTTGGAGCCGGCGTTGGCGTCGTACTTGTCAGAGGATGTAGAACCGCAGCCATTGTCAAGAATGGCTTTCTGACGGTTGATGGTTTCGGTCTCTTTGCGTTGTGCTTCTTGAAGTTTTTGTAGATACTGCGCATTAAAAGGGATCTCTACATAGTTGGTGTCGTAAGGAGGCCTGGAATGAAAAGATGTTAGAGGGTAATTGTCTCTTCTGGTGAAGTACCCTCCTCCGGAGCTTCGTACTCATAAGCTTGTTGGTAGCTTTGCTGGGCCTGATGACACCAATTGTAGTTGTCGTCCCGTGGGTTAGGCAGGTAGTAAGCCATCAGCCTTCAAGCTTTTGCACTTCCCCAGCAAGTATCTAATAAGGATCTCGAAAGACCCTTAGTTTGCCTCGTGCCTCCTGAGGCCTTCGCGTGCGCCTCTCGTGCTATTGGAGAAGCTCGTCCAGCCGTTCAAGGCTGTCACCTAGTTCTCTTTGCTGGGGTTGTTGCCTGAATGCCTCAAGTACTAGTTCTCGGACCTCCTGCTTTGAAAGGGGCCTGCTGTCTAGGACTGCAGTTGTTAAAGTCTTCAGAGAAATCTCGAGTCTCGAGATTTCTTGTGTGCAAGCTTGATGTAGTTCGAAGAGTTGTTTTAAGTTCTTTAAATTAACTGTTGATGCAATACAAGTTTTGTCATAAACAACAGACAAGTTGTGAGCTAGTTGGTTGGTGGAAACTTTTGTTACTAAAGCAAGGTCAAGATACTCAAGGCTAGAGGTTCGGGAACGTTCATACCCCTCCTGAATGGATTTTTCCCATGCTTCAGACATGTGGGCTAAAAAGTTCACAGTTACCACAATATCCCAAGGATAAATTCCAGTATTAGATTAAACATGGCAATTCCTTACTAGATTAAACCAATGCTTCAGGATCATACAGGTGTGCCCTTGGGCGTACTCACGGCCACTCGCCTTCACTGCCAAGTTAGGACCTGTCCTTTTTCCTTACACAAAGCTCTTCACCCAATCAGTATAAAACCATGCTTAATTCTAATCCGCAAATTACCACAAAGGAAAAAGATAGCACTTATGAATTCTTAACACAACATCTTAACACAGTAGTGAAGATCAGGATTTGGGTAAGTACGACCCTTACCTCGCACTCTTGGCACCTTGACCTCTTGGGGGTTCTACTCCGCCATATCTTTAGCTAGCTCTGATACCATGAATTCGACCTTCCTAACGCCCGCGATGCTCGCCGAAGTGTTCAAGGTCTCGGAAGCTCTTTTCAAGAAAGAAAGTAGCAACAAGAAATAAGGAGAAGATATGGAGAAACTCTCGGATTCTTATTGCTACTTCTCAAGTTTCTGCATTTTCTTAGATGATCATTTACAATAGAGGCGTGCCCCTTCTATAGAGGGCACGGTGATGTAAGCGCTGACATCAGCTGGTGGTATGAGCTAAGCGCTTACATCAGCATAATAGTAGCCTATACTAGAGTAGGCCTATAGCCTTTACATAAGACTCCAAGGGAAAGTCTTGTCCTAGGCATAGCCCTCTTATCCTAAGGCGTAGCCTTTACAAAAGACTCCAAAAGAGATCTTATCCTAAGGCATAGCCTTTATATCCTAAGGCATAGCCTTTACAGAAGACTCCAAAAGACGTCGCTGTCATAGGCTGGTAGCTCGTCCTTTGGCTAGGCTCGTCCTCTTGCTAGGCTTTGACTTCTTATTGCGTAGCTATAGCTGCCACGTACTGTACAACAGGAACCTACTTTCCTGTATTAGCTACTATACTTCCCACCACACTCCGCCTGCTACGGAATAGTGGTAGCTATACTTCCGTGAAGTATTGTAGCTAATACAGGAAAGTAGGTTCCTGTTGTACAGTACGTAGCAGCTATAGCTACGAAATAAGAAGTCAAAGCCTAGCAAGAGGATGAGCCTAGCCAAAGGACGAGCTACCAGCCTATGAAAGCGACGTCTTTTGGAGTCTTCTGTAAAGGCTATGCCTTAGGATATAAAGGCTACGCCTTAGGATAATATCTCTTTTGGAGTCTTTTGTAAAGGCTATGCATTAGGATAAGAGGGCTATGCCTAGGACAAGACTTCCCTTGGAGTCTTATGTAAAGGCTATAGGCCTACTCTAGTATAGGCTACTATTATGCTGATGTAAGCGCTTAGCTCATACCACCAGCTGATGTGAGCACTTACATCACCGTGCCCTCTATATAAGGGGCACGCCTCCATTGTAAATGATCATCGTAGAAATCTTAGAAATCGCAGAAACTTGAGAAATAGCAATAAGAATCCGAGAGTTTCTCCATATCTTCTCCTTATTTCTTGTTGCTACTTTCTTTCTTGAAAAGAGCTTCCGAGACCTTGAACACTTCGGCGAGCATCGCCGGCATTAGGAAGGTCGATTTCATGGTATCAGAGCTAGCTAAAGATATGGTGGAGTAGAACCCCCAAGAGGTCAAGGTGCCAAGAGTGCGAGGTAAGGGTCGTAATTACCCAAATCCGGATTTACACTACTGTGTTCAGATTTTGTGTTAAGATTTCATAAGTGCTATCTTTTCCTTTGTGGTATGTTACGGATTAGAATTAAGCATGGTTTTTACTGACTGGGTGAAGAGCTTTGTCTAAGGAAAAAGGACAGGTCCTAACTTGGCAGTGAAGGCGAGTGGCCATGAGTAAGCCCAAGGGCACACCTGTATGATCCTGAAGCATTGCTTTAATCTAGTAAGGAATTGCCATGTTTAACCTAATACTGGAATTTATCCTTGGGAAATTGTGGTAACTGTGAACTTTTTAGCCCATATGTCTGAAGCATGGGAAAACTGCATTCAGGAGGGGTATGAACATTCCCGAACCTCTAGCCTTGAGTATCTTGACCTTGCTTTAGTAACAAAAGTTTCCACCAACCAACTAGCTCACAATTTGTCTGTTATTTACGACAAAACTTGTATTGCATCAAGAGTTAATTTAAGGAACTTAAAACAACTTTTCGAACTGCATCAAGCTTGCACACAAGAGATCTCGAGGCTCGAGATTTCTCTGTAGACTTTAACAACTACAGTCCTAGACAGCAGGCCCCTTTCAAAATAGGAGGCCTGAGAACTAGTACTTGAGGCGTTCAGGCAACAACCCCAGCAAAGAGAACCAGGTGACAGCCTTGAACGGCTGGACGAGCTTCTCCAATAGCACGAGAGGTGCACGCGAAGGCCTCAGGAGGCACGAGGCAAACTAAGGGTCTTTCGAGATCCTTATCAGATACTTGCTGGGGAAGTGCAAAAGCTTGAAGGCTGATGGCTTACTACCTGCCTACCCCACGGGACGACTACTACAATTGGTGTGATCAGGCCTAGAAAAGCTACCAACAAGCTTATGAGTACGAAGCTCCGGAGGAGGGGTACTTCACCAGAAGAGACAATTACCCTCTAACATCTTTTCATTCCAGGCCTCCTTACAACACCAACTATGTAGAGATCCCTTTTAATGCGCAGTATCTACAAAAACTTCAAGAAGCACAACGCAAAGAGACCGAAACCATCAATCGTCAGAAAGCCATTCTTGACAATGGCTGCGGCTCTAAATCCTCTGACAAGTACGACGCCGACGCCGGCTCCAACCCGTCGGATTCATCAACTGACCCACCTGAGCAGGAGGGAGCAGTTTATGTTCTGGGAGAACTAGAAGGAGGGTATCGCCCTCAGGTAAAGCTGCCTTACTTTCAAGGAAAATGTTCTCATTCTTGGCAGCATAACCACTTCGTGCAGCCACGAGAAGAAAAGTGCATGTGCTGCAAGATCCAAACAATGCAGCGGGCAAGGATTCATTGCCCCAAATGCAAGGTTACTGCCTGTAATCTATGTGGACCCTATTACTTTAAAACAGCGGTCCCAATTACACCAGCTCCACCAGAACCATTCCCTAACCAGAGGCTGATGCAAGAGAGGTGTGAAGGGGAAATTGAACGGCTGGAGAAGGAGGTGGGCTACTACAAATAAAGAGGCAAGGCATTAGAGCTAGGCGCAAGCCTGCAAAAAGACTCTGAGAAGCTTAAAGAAAAGGAAGAAGAAGCAAGCGAGGAACTGGAATACACCAGTATCCTACCACAGGAAAGTGTCTACAAGACAACAGCTGAAGGGGAGGCTCAACCAAAGCCCGAACCAACTGGAGACGAAGATGACAAGAAAGAACCTGATGAGGAGGAACCAGCCAGCATACCTTCTGAGAAGCATGAAGAAGAAGGTAACACTTGTCCCCCTCATAGTGCTACTGTTATTGCAGCAAGCATCGAAGAGGAAGTACCGGAGATGGAGTACCCTGCCCTGCAAAACCAGCCGAAAAGGCTATCTGAGAGGTTGTACACAAGTACATTAACCTCGGCAACATCTCCGAGCGGGCCGTACATGCCCCCCACGGACGCTTCAATGGAACCAGGACCCCTAGGTTACCCACCTGCGGCCAACACGACTCTAACAATATCCAGAACAACAACAGAGTCTGGGCAGCAGAACCAAGGAAGTTTTCGAAGAGGCTTCAGCAATGAAATCTGGACCCTACCGACCGCACAGCAGAACGAAGGAGCCCTCTTGATGATACCCGAACAGCTCGGGCTAGTTGCAAGAAGGGAAACCATCACGAGGAACCATGTTGCTGCACAGGGATTCACTGATGCGCGAGACAAGGATGAATACATGGAAAACCTCCTAGGGGATAACAGCTTCAAGATCCCCTACACTTACAGCTTCAAAATGGAACTAGGTGGTGGCATCCAGATAAAAATTGGATGCAATTTTATTAAAGCCATGCAAGGAGGAGTTCACATTGTAACTGTTATCAGTACTACTCCTACAGCACCGGTGGCCACCGTCGTAGAAGAGTTAAAGCTAGAGGAAGAAGAGTATATTGATATCCAGCAATCAGGGCTCAGCAAGGAGTCCTTCCTCCAAATATTTCAACCAGTAACGCCAAGAAGATCCTGCTACCTCCCAAGAGATGAGGAGGCATCCAATGACAGAAAGAACGAAAAGGGGGTTGCTATCTCCGAGCAACTAAATGTTCCAGATAATTATGACTTAATATCTGTGCAGGAAGGAGAGGACCAGAGTGATGCAATATACAGCATCTCAGAAGGGGAGGATCCTCAGAACCTCCATAACTCCCTCCGCCCACTCATATAAAATAAAGTCATATCTGTTCTGCAGGAACTCGAAGAAGGATGCCAACCGCAGAAGGAAGGGTGCACTAGGCATACCAACGGGCAAAGCTCCATTACCCCAACAACAAGTACTTCTCCCCTGGCACAAGAGGAGTACCCAGCAAAGCCCGTAGGAGAGGCGGTCCTAACCTCCGAAAGGGGCCCAGAGGGG
>RXID01012352.1:0-44865 GCA_005019695.1 Trichopus zeylanicus subsp. travancoricus
CTGCTACATCACTACTACGTCTACTACTACTAATACTCCTACTACACTTATCCCTAATACAATTTCTCCTACAACTACTACTACAACTACTACTACTGCTTCTACTACTACTGCAACTACCACTACTAATGCTTCTGCTACTACTACTACAACAACTACTGCTACCACTGCTACTCCTACTACGATTACTCCTACTCTAATTCCAACTACTACTACTCCTCCTCCTCCTACTACTACTGCGACTACCACTACTAGAACTACTACGACTACAACTACAACCACTGCAACTACTACTACAGCTAGTACAACAAAAACTACTGCTACTACCACAACTACAACTACTTATATTCCTATTACTACCACAACAACAACTACTATTACTACTACTACAACTACTATTGATACTGCTACTACTACAACAACAACAACACAACTACAACTACTACTACTGCAACTACTACTGCAACTACTACTACTACTACTACTACTACTACTGCCACTACAACCACTACTATTACTACTGCTATTAGTACTACTACTATTACTGCTACTGCTGCTACTACTACTACTACTACCACTACAACTACTATAACTATTGCTGTTGCTACTACTACAACTACTACTACACTACTACGACTACTACTCGTGCAACTATTACTATTACTACCACTACTACTACTACTACTACTACTGCTACTACTACTAGTAGTAGTAGCACTACTGCTACTACTTCTATTACTAGTACTACTGCTACTAGCGCTACTACTACAACTACTACAAGAACCATTACTACTACTACAACTACTATTGCTACTACCATCACTCCTACCACTACAACTACTACTACTTCTGGTACAACTATTACTGCTACTACAACTACTACTGCTTCTGCAACTACTACCACAACTCCTGCCACTACTACTACTACTACTATTACTATTAATAATTCTACTACTACAACTTCTGGTACAACAACAACTACTGATACTACTACTACTACCACTACTGCAACTACTACTACTACTACTACTTCTACTGTAAGAGCGATTGCTACTGCTGCCACGATTTCTACCGCAAGCACTGCTGCTACTACTTTTGCAACTATTACTGCTGCTACTACTACTACTACTACAACAACAACTACTACTTCTGCTACTACTGCTGCTGCTGCTACAACAACTAGTGAGACAGCTACTACTACTAATGTTGCTGCTACAGAGGCAGCTACTGATATTAATACTACTATTCCTTCTACTTCTCCTACTAATACTACTACTACAACTACTACAACTGCTACAAATGCTCTGACTACTACTAATACAACTACTACTGCTACTTCTACAGCTATTACCCTTACTACTACTACTAATACTATTTCTTAAAATGCTTCTATTACCCTTGCTACTACTACTGCTACTATAGCTACTCCAACTACTTCAACTACTACTACCACTACTACTACTACTGCAACAATAACAACAACTACTACTACAACTGCTGCTGCTACCACTACTACTACTACTGCTACTACTGCAACTACTCCTATTGCTACTACTACTATTGCTACTGCTACTACTACTACTACTACTACTGCGCCTACTACTACTACTACTATTATTACTAGAACTACTACTACACCAACTACTACAATTATTTCTAGTAATACTACTTCTACTACAACTACTCCCGTTGCTACTACTACTACTACTACAACAACAACAACTACTACTGCTACTACTACTCCTCCTCCTACTACTACTACTACTACACCTACTTCTACTGCTCCCACTGCTAGTACTACTACTACTACGACTACTACCACAACAACTCCTATTGCTACTAGTTTTACTACTAATACCTAGTAGAACTACTACTACTACTGCTCCAACTGCTGCTACTTCTACTACAACAACTACTACTAGTACTACTACTACTACTACTAAACCAAACACTACTACCACTTCAACAACTCCTCCTCCTACTACTAATACAACTACCATTACGGCTTCTACTACTTCTACAACTACTATATTTACTACCACTACTTCAACTCAAACTCCGACTACTACTCCTACTACTACAACAACTATTATTGCTACTACTACTTCCACTACTACTACTACTATTTTTTAAACTACTGCTACTTCTACTACTACACTACTACTACTATTGTTGCTGGTACTACTTCTATTACTCCAAGTACTGCAACTACTACAAATCCAACTACTACTACTACTTCTCCTATTATTGCTACTAATTTCTCTAGTACTACCACTGCCACAACGACTACTACTACTGCTACCAATATGACTACAATTGCAACTACAATAACTACTACTTCTACTGCTACTACTGCAACTAATACTACTGCTACTACTGCTATTGCTAATACCTTTACTAGTACTACTACTGCAACTGCTACTACACTACAACTACAACAACTACTACTCGCACCACTACTGCTCCAACAACTTCTATGATCACTACTACTAATACTATTGCTACTTCTACTACTATTACTATAACTTCTACTATTGCAACTACTGCTACAACTACCACTACAACAACTACTACTACTGCTACTACAACTGTGCTACAACTGCTTCTTCTGCTACTGTTGCTACTTCAATTACTCCTACTACTACTACTAGTTCTACTACTACTACTACTAGTTCTACTACTACTACTACTTCTGCTACTACTACTACTACTACAACAACTACTACTGCTGCTGCTGCTACTACTACTACTATACTACTACTACTACTACTACTACTACTATTTTCACGACTACTACTACTACTACTACTTCTACTACTACTACTTCTACTACTACTACTAGTACTACTAGTACTACTACTACACCTACTGTTGCTGCTGCTACTGCTACTACTAGTCCTACTACTACTACTACTACTAGAATTGCTAAAACTCCAACAGCTACTACAATTACTACTAATCATACTACTACTACTACAACTACTCCTATTGCTACTAGTACTACTCATACTACTACTACTACTACTACATCTACTACTACTATTTCTACAACTACTATTGCTACTACTACTATTGCTCCTACTGCTAATACTACTTCTACAACTACTCCTATTGCTACTCCTACTACCTACTACAGCAACCACTAGTACTACTACTGCTACTACGACAAACACTGCTATCACTTCTACAACTCCTCCTACTTCTGCTACGACTACCACTTCTGCTACTACTACTTCAACTACTACTACTACTACTACCACCACCACCACTACTACTACTCCAACTCCTGCTCTTACTACTACTTCTACTGCTACAACTACTACTACAACAACTACTCCTGCTACTACTACTCCTACTACTACTACTACTACTATTCTTGAAACTACTACTGCTGCTACTACTACTACTACTACTGTTGTTGCCGCTGGTATAACTTCTATTACACCTATTACTAAAACTACTACTGCTTCTGCTGCTGCTGCTACTACTACTTCCACTATTACTACAATTGCTGGTACTACTTCTGTTGCTACTCATACTATTACTCCTACTCCTACACCAACTCCTCCTCCTACTACTTCTACAACAACAACTACTACTACTGCTACAACTACTTCTACTACTTCTAGTACTACTACTACTATTGCCACTAGTACTACTACCACTACTACTACTACTACAACAACAATAACTACTACTACTACTACAACAACTATTGCTACTATTGCATCCACCACCACCACCACCACCACCACTACTACTACTTCTACAACTATTACTACTTCCTCTACTTCTACCACTACTACTACTACTACTACTACTAGTATTTCGTCTTCCACTACTACAACAACTGCTACTAGTCCTACTACTACTACAACTACTCCTATTGCTACTACTACTATTACTACTGCTACTTCTACTACTACTACTGCGCCTGCTACTACTACTTTTACTACTACTCCTACTGCTGCTGCTACTACTATTATTACTAGAACTGCTACTACACGAGCAAATACTATAATTATTATTACTAATACTACTACTACAACAACTACTCACATTGCTACTACTACTACTTCTACTACTTCTACTACTACTTCTACAACTACTACTGCTACTACTCCTACTACTACACCTACTGCTACTGCTCCTACTGCTAATGCTACTACTAGTACGACTACTACCGCAACAACTCCTATTGCTACTACTACTACTACTACTCCTACTACCTACTAGAGCTACTAGTACTACTTCTACTACAACTACTACTACTAGTACTACTACTACTACTATTACTAAAACAAACACTACAACTCCTTCTCCTACTACTACTACAACTACCACTACAGCTACTACTACTTCTACTACTACTATGTTTACTACCACTACTCCAACTCCTACTCCTACTGCTACTCCTACCACTACTTCTACTACTACAACTACTAGTACAACAACTATTACTACTACTACTACTATTCTTGAAACTAATGCTGCTGCTACTACTACAACTACTACTACTTTTGCTATTGGTTCTACTTTTATTACTCCAAATACCGCAACTACTACTACTCCAACTACTACAACTACTTCTCCTATTACTGCTACTACTTTTGCAATAACTACCACTACCACTACGACGACTACTACTGCGACTAATATGGCTACAACTGCAACTACAATAACTACCACTTCTACTGCTTTTACTACAATTAATACTACTGCTACTACTGCTAATGGTAATACCTCTACTACTACTACTACTGCAACTACTACTACAACTACTACTACACTACAACTATAACAACTAGTACTCACACCACTGCCACTCCAACAACATCTACTATCACTACTACTAATACTACAACTATTTGTACTACAACTACTACAACTTCTACTATTGCTATAACTACTATACTACTAGTACTGCTACTACTACCGCTACTCCTACTACTTCAACTACAACAAGAACAAGAACAAGAACAACAACTACTACTACTACGACTACCACTACTTCTACTACTACTACAACAACAACAATAACTACTACTACTATAATTACTACTAATACTACTAATACTACTACTATGACAACTACTATCGCTACTACTGCCACTACAAGAACTGCTACTACTGCTACTACTACTATGCTACAACTGCTTCTTCTAGAACTACTCCTGTTGCTACTTCAACTACTCCTACTACTACTACAATTACTACTAATACTACTAATACTACTACTATGACAACTACTAGCGCTACTACTGCCACTACAAGAACTGCTACTACGGCTACTACTACTATGCTACAACTGCTTCTTCTAGAACTACTCCTGTTGCTACTTCAACTACTCCTACTACTACTACTACTTCTGCTGCTGCTGCTACTACTACTACTACTACTACTACTACTACTACTACTACTACTACTACTACTACTACTACTACTACTACTACTACTACTACTACTACTACTACTCCTATAATTAATACTACTACTACTACTACTACTACTACTTACTCCTACTGCTACTGCTACTACTGTTACTACTACTACTACCACCATAGCGACTACTACTACTCCTCCTCCTCATCCTACTACTACTCCTCCTCCTCCTCCTCCTCCTCCTCCTCCTCCTACCACTATTACTACTACTTCTAGAACTTCTACAACTCCAACAACTACTACAATTACTACTACTCATACTACTACTACTACTACTACTACTATAGCTACTACTACCACTTTTACAACTACTACTGCTACTACTAATCCTACTACTAATACTACTACTGCTACAACTACAACTACAACTACTCCTATTGCTACTACTACTACTAGTCCTACTACCTACTACAGCAACCACTACTACTAGTACTATAACTACTATGACGAACGCTACCATCACTTCTACAACTCCTCCTCCTACTACTACTATGACTACCACTGCTGCTACTACTACTTCTACTACTACAACTCCTCTTCCTACTACTACTTTTACTACTACTACAACAACTACTACTACAGCGGCTACTTCTACAACTCCTACTACTGCTGCTATTGCTACTACTACTTCTACTGCTATAACTACTACTACAACAACTGCTCCAGCTACAACTACTCCCACTACTACTACTACTATTCTTGAAACTACTATTACTGCAACTACTACTGCTACTACTGTTGCTGGTGGTACTACATCTATTACACCTATTACTAAAACTACTACCGATGCAATTGCAACTACTACAACTCCAATGACTACTACTACATCTACTGTTACTGTGACTACTAGTACTACTTCTGTTGCTACTTATACTACTACTCCTACTCCTACACCTACTCCTCCTCCACCTACTTCTACAACTACTACTACTATGGCTACAACTAATACTACTTCTACTGTTACTGCGACTACTAGTACTACTTCTGTTGCTACTTATACTACTACTCCTACTCCTACACCTACTCCTCCACCTACTTCTACAACGACTACTACTGCTTCAACAACTACTACTACTTCTACTTCTAGTACTACTACTACTATTGCAACTAGTACTACAACCACTACTACTACGATTACAACCAAAACAACAACTACTACTACAACTACTATTGCTACTATTGCTTCAACTACTACTACTACTACTACTTCCTCTACTTCTACTTCTACTACTACAACTAGTACTTCTTCTTCCACTACTACTACTACTACTACTACTACTCCTCCTCCTACTACCACTACTACTATTGCAAGTTGTACTATTACTTTTGCTACTACTTCTATTAGCACTACTACTACTACTGCAGCTACTACGACGACGACTACTACTACGACTACTACTGCTACTACTACTACTACTACTTCTACTACTATGACTACTACAACTATTGCAACTACTACTACGACTACCGCTACTACTACTGCTACTGCTACTACTTCTGCGACTTCTACTACTTCTATTGCTACTAATACTAATTCTGTTACCACAACGGCTGCTACTACTAGTATTATTAGTACTGCTACTACTTTTGCAACTACTACAATAATAATAACTACTTCTACTACTGCTACTGCTACTACTATGACTACTACTAAAGCGGCTACTAATACTACCATGACTACTGTAGTAACTACTACTATTGCTGTTGCCACTACTATAACTACTACTACTGCTGCTGCTACTTCTGCAGCTACTTTTGCTACAGCTGCTGCTACTACTACAACTTCTACTACTACTACTGCTACTGCTACTATTGTTGCTGCTGCTACTACAACTACTACTTGTTTCACTGCGGCTACTACTACTACTACAACAACTAGTACTACGACTTCTACTACTACTACTACTACTATAACAAAAAAAACTACTACTACTACTACTAGTACTAGGAATACTACTTCTACTACTACAACTACTATTGTTGTTGTGGCTGTTGCTGCTACTACTACTAACGCTACTCCTCCTACTATTACAACAATAACTACTACTCCTATCTCTACTATGACTACCACTAAGGCTTCTTCTACTACTGCATCTAGCACTACTACTATTACTTAATACTAGTTGTTCTACTACTACTACCGCTACCACTTTTGCTTCTACTACTACTACTTCTACAACTATTGTGACTTCTGCCACTGCTTATACTATTAGTACTATGACTACTACTTCTGCTATTACTACTACCACTACTACAACTATTACTACTATTACTCCTAATACTACTAATATTACTGCTACTACTACTACTACTACTACTGCTACTAATAATAATGATAATAATACAACTATTACTATTGTCGTTACTACTGCTGCTATTTCTATTATTACTACTGCTACAGTTACTACTCCTACTAATGCTTCTCCTTGTACTACTACAATTGCTACTACTACTTATATTACTTCTACGACAATTACTACTACTACTACTACTATTGCTACTTTTGTTGCTAATGTAACTACTCTTGCCACTACTATTACTATTGCTACAGCCACTACTACTTCTACAACTACTAGTACTACACCTATTACTACTACTATTGTTACTGCTACTATAGCTACAACTACTACTAATGCTACTACTACTAATATTGGAACTACTATTACTACTACTACAACTATAGCTATTTCTGCAGTTGCTACAACTGTTACAACTGCTACAACTAGTAAAACTACGCCTACTATTGCTACTACTGATAGTACTACTGATACTGCTGCTGCTGCTGCTGTTACTACTACCACTATTGCTACTACTACTACTACAACAACAACTACTATTACTACACTACTACTACTATTGGTGTTGCCACTACTACTACTACTACTGCAACTACTACTACTACAACACTACTACTTCTGTTGTAGTTGCCACTTCAATTGCTACCACTACAATAATTGCCGCTACTACTGCTACTACTTCTGTTGCTAGTTCAACTACTACTTCTAGTTCTACTACAACATGTCCTACTACTAGTACTACCACTAGTACTACTAACACTACTACTGCTACTACTACAACTACAACTGTCAGTACTAATACTTCTGCTACTACTATTATGACTACTATACTACAGCTACTGCTACAACTACTACTGCTAACACTACTACTTTTGGTACATCTACTAGTACAACAACTACTATAAGTACTACTATTACTACTGCTGCTACTCCTACTATAGCTACTACTGCTACTACTTCAACTACAACAACTACCACTACTATAGTAACCACTACTCCTACTGCTGCTGCTACTACTGCTACTACTATTGCTGTTGCAACTACAACTACTATTGCTACTACTACCACTACTGCTACTATTGCCAATACTGTTACAACAACTATTACTATTACTACTACAACAACAACTACTACTACTACAGCTTTTATTGCTACTGCTGCCATTACTACTACTACTAATACAACATCTCCTCCTACTACTATTAGTACTACTACCCTACTTCTATTACTAGTACTACTACTGCTAGTACTACTACTTCCGCAGCTACAACTATTGCTAGTACTATTGCTACAGCTACTACTGCCATTACTACTACTACTACTACTACTACTACTACTACTATTGCAGCGACAGCTGCTACGTCTAGCTCTACTGGTACTATCATGACTTCTACTATTGCTACCACTACTATTGCTACTTCTTCTACTTCTCCTTCTACTAGTACTATTGCTACTACAACCACTACTATTATAACTACTACTACCGCTACGACTACTACAACTAGTACTACTACTACAACTACTTTTGCTACTACTACTTCTGCTACTACTACTACTCTTCATCTCGTTCTCCAACTACTACCACTGCTAATACTACTACTACTACTACTACTTCTTCGACTACTACGCTACTACTGCTGCTGTTGCTACTACTACCACCCGACTTCTCCGAGTACTTATACTATTGATATCACCACTGCAACTGCTGCCACTAATACTATTACTACTACTGCTGCTATTATTACTACTACTATTACTACTACTACTACTAATATTACTACTACTACTACTACTACTACTACTACTACTACTACAACTCCTCCTCCTCCTATAATTAATACTACTACTACTTCTACTACGACTACTATGACTACTACTGCAATAATGTCTACCACTACTGCTATAGCAACAACTACTACTTTAATTTCTACTATTACAGTAACTTCCGCTACTGTTATTGCTACAGGCACTGCTACTCCTATTACTACTACCACTACTATTGCTACTACTGCTACTACCGCTACTACTGCTTCTACTACTACTACTACTACTACTACTACACAACCAATGTTCTTGTTGCCGCTACTACATCAACTACTACTATAATTGTCGCAGCTATTACTACCACTTCTGCTTCTACTCTACTAATGTTACCACTTCCACTACTACTGCTGCTAGTACTACTACTACTACGACTACTTCTACTTCCACGACTACTACTACTACTATCACAACTACTACTACTGCTACTATTACTACTACTACTACTACTACTACTGCCACAATGGCTACTATTGCTACTACTGCTACCACTACTACTATTGCTACTACTGCTACTACTGCTGTTACTACTATACCACTACTACTATTGCTACTACTACTACTACTACTACTACTACTACAACAACTTTTGCTACTTCAAATACTTTCCCTGCTATTGCTACTACTGCTACTGTTGTTGCCACTAGTACTACAACTACTGCTGCTACTACTGCTACTCCTATAACTACTGCTACTACTACTCTTCTACTCGTTCTACGACTACTGCAACTACTGCTACTACTGCTACTACTACTTCTGCTGCTACTACAGCAATGACTGCTACTACTACTTCAACAACTACTTCCACTACTACTACTGCTACTAGTGCTACTGCAGCTACCTCTACTACTATTACTCCCACTACTACAACTACTGCTACTACTACTCCTACTGCTACTGCTACTACTACTCCTGTTACTACTACTACTACTACTAATACTACTACAACTTCCCCTCCTACTACTACTAGTACTACAGAACTACTACTTGGCCTACTGTTACTCCTGCTGTAGCTACAACTACTACTACTACTACGTCTTCTGCTTCTACTAAAATAACTATTACTATAATTACTTCCACTACTACTACTATTGCCTTACTATTACTACAACTACTGCTATTGCTATTACTATAGCTACTACTTTACTACCGTGACTACTATTGCTTCTACTACAACAACTACTACTACTATAGCTACTAATTCTACTTTTGATACTGCTAATATTAGTACTACTATTGCTACTACGACTACTGCTAATGGCACTATTACTACTGATTCCACTACTACTATTAGTACTACTACTACTTTTACTACTGCTAATACTACTATTGCTACTACTACTACTACTCCTACTACTACTAGTACTACTGCTACTACTACTGCTACTTCTACTACGAATACTAACTACTGTTACTACTACTGCTACTTCTACTACTCCTACTACTAGTACTACTGCTACTGCTGTTGTTTCTACTACTGCTACTACTACTGCAGCTTCTCCTCCTCCTCCTATTACTACTACAGCTACCACTACTATTACTTCTCCTATTACTACTACTACTACTACTACTACTACTACTACTACTACTACTACTCCTGCAACTACCACTACTCCAACTACAGATGCTATTACTACTCTAACTCTCATCCTACTACTAGTACTGCTACTACTACTGCTACTACTATTATGGCTGCAACTTCAACTATTACTACTACTACTACTACTACTACTACTACTTCTGCTTCTATTATGACTAGTACTACTTCTACTACTCCTACTACTGATACTACTACTAGCACTACTTCAACTACAATGACTGCTGACACTAATACTACTACTGCTTTTAGTACTACCACTCCTTCAACTAGTTCTACTACTACCACTTCTTCTACAACTACTTCTTATGCTACTACTATTACTACAACAATGATTACTACTACTACTACTTCTACTACTACAAATGTCTCTGCTGCTATTGTTGCTAATTCTTCTGCTATTACTATTACTACTACTACTACTGTTATAACAACTACTACTACCACTACTACTACTGTGGGTACTACTACTGCAACTACTACTACAACTACTATTGCTACTACGACTACTACTTCTACTAGTTTTACTAGTACATCTACTATTGCTACTACTGCTACTATAAAGTTTGCTGCTACTACGACTACTTCTGCTACTACAGCTATTAGTGCTACTACTTCTACAACTATTACTATGACTACTACTATTCCTAGTCCTACTCCTACTACTGCTTCTACTATGACAACAACTACTACTACTAGTACTACTACTACTGCAACTACTACTACTCTTACTAACACTACTACTACTACTACTACTACTACTACTAGTAAATCTGCTACTGCTACTACTGCTATTGTTGCTGCTTCTACTACCACAACTTCTACTACTACTACTACTACTACTACTACTACTACTACTACTACTACAACGACTGCTATTATTACTACTTCTGCTACTACCACTCCTCCTATTACTACTACAGTGAGAACTACTTCTACTACTACTATGACTACTACTATTCCTAGTCCTACTCCTATGAGTGCTTCTATTATTACAACTACTACTATGCCTACTCCAACTTATACTACTACTACTACCACCACCACCACCAATATTAATACTACTACTACTACTATTACAACTTCTAATACTAATTTTACTACAATCGCTACAACTACTAATACTACTACTACTACTACAACAACAACAACTACTACTACAATGACTACTGCTACAACAACTACTACTACTACTAATACTACTACTATTACTACTATAAGAACTACCACAACAACTACTACGACTATTATTGTTGCTGTTAGTACAACTACAATGGCTACTACTACTATTGTTGCTGCTACTAATACTACTATGATAACTATTACAACTACTAATACTAATTTTACCACTACTGCTGCTACGACTACTACTACTACTACTACAATAGCAATAACAACAACAATAACAACAACAACAACAACAACAACAACAACTACTACTACTACTACTATTACATTAGCTATTACTAATAGTACTACTATTACTACTACAACTACTAATACTAATCTTACAACTACTGCTACTCCTACTAATAATACAACTACTACAGCAATAAATACTACACCTACTACTATTGTTAATATTACTTTTGCAACTTCTACCGCTTCTACTTCTCATATATCTACTGCTACTCCTATTACAACCACTATAACCACTACTACCACAACCACTACTACTACTCCTGCTACGACTACTACTTCTACTAGTGCTTCTACTACTACAACTACTACCTCCACTACTACTACTTCTACTACTACTTCAACTATTGCAACTACTAATACTCCGTCTACTACTACTACAATCACTAGTCCTACTCCTACTACTACAACTACCCTGGCTGCTACTACTCCTATTCAAACTCCCATTGTTACAACTACTCCAACTACTACTACCCCTGCCCAACAACTACTACTTCAACTACCACTATGACTACTACTCCTATTACTACTCCTATTATTATTACTACTACACCTACTCCAACTACTACTACAACTACTGCATCTGCTACTAGTACTTCTACTACAACAACTACTACTACTACTTCTATGACTACTATACTAGTACTAGTACTACAACTACAACTATGACTCCTATGGCTACTCTACTACTACTATTATTGCTGTCTCTACTTTGGCTGCTACTACTACTACTATTCCTACTATTACTACTTCTACTATTGCAACTAATACTATTCTTACTACTACTACTACTCGTACTACTACAACTAGTCCTAACACTTCTACTACAATTACTATTACTGCTGCCGTTATTACCACTATTATTGTTACTATTACGATTACTACTACTACTACTACTATTGCTGCTACTAGTACATCTATGACTACTACTTAAACTAATACTACTACTACTAGTACTAGTAGTAGCAGTAGTAGACATAGCAAAAGTAGTAGTAGTAGCAGAAGTATTAGTAGTAGTAGTAGCTGTAATCCGAGTAGTAGTAGTAGTGGCAATACTAGTAGTGGAAATAGCTATAGGAGTAGCTTTGGGAGTTAGTAGTAGTAGTAGTCAGAGTAGTAGTAGTAGCTGGAAGAGGGGAGGTGGAGGAGTAGTAGTAGTCATAGTAGTAGTAGCAACAACAGTAGTAGCAGGAATAGTATTATTATTATTAGTAGTAGTAGTAGCAGTAGTAGGAGTAGCAGTTGCACTAGTAGTACTAGTACTAGTACTATTATTAGCAGTCATAGTAGTAGTAGTTGTTGTTGTAGTAGCAGTAGTAGAAGTCATAGTAGTTCTATCAATAGTTTTAGAAGTAGTATTAGTAGAATTTGTAGCAGTAGTAGTCATAGTAGTAGTAGTAGGGGTAGAAGTAGGAGTAGTTATTTTAGTAGTATTAGTGATAGTAGTAGTAGCACTAGTTGTAGTAATATGAGCAGGAGGAGGAGGAGGAGTAGTAGTAGTAGTAGTAGTTATTGTTGTTGTTGTTGTTGTCATAGTTATTGTAGCTGTAGTAGTCATAATGGTAGTAGTACCAGCAGTGGGATTAGTAGGGGAATTTCTAATAGTAGCAATAGTACTTATTGTAGTAATAGTAGCAACAGCAGTAGTAGTGGTAGTAGAAGTAGATGTAGTAGTAGTAGTAGTAGTAGTAGGAGCTGAAGTACTATTAGTAGTAGCAAAAGGAGCAGAAGCAGCAATAGTAGTAGTAGGAGAAGTAGTGTAGTACTAGTGCAAGGAGCAACAGTAACAACAATAGTAGCAGAAGAAGTAGTAGTAGTATTGGTTGCTGCAGTAGTAGTTGTAGTGGTGGTTGTAGTAATGGTAGTAGTAGTAGCAGCGATAGTAGTTATAGCAGTAGTAATAGCAGTAGTTGCAATAGTTGTTGTTGTAGTAGCATTAGTAGCAGTAGTAGCAATAGTTATAGTATAAGGAGTAGAAGTTGTAGTAGTAGTAATAGTAGTAGAACTAGTAGCAGTAGTAGTAGTAGGAGTAGCAGCATTAGCTACACAAGTAGTAGCAATAGTAGTTGCAGTAGTACTAGTAGTCATAGTAGTAGTAGTATTAGTGGTAGTAGTTGTTGATGTAGTAGTAGCAGTGGTAGTAGTTGTTGTAGCAATAGTAGTAGTAGCGGTTGTAGTAGTAGCCATAGTAGTAGTGGTAGTAGTAATAGTAGTAGCAGTAGTAATAATTGTTGTAGCAGCAGTAGTAGCTGGATTAGTGGTAGTACCAGTAGTAGTAGTTATTGTATTAATAGTAGTAGTAGCAACTATGCAAAATTTGTGATAGTGGTAGTAGTAACTGTAGAAGCAGTAGTAGTAGTAGTAGCCAAAGTAGTGGTGGTAGTAATAGTAGTAATAGCAGCTAGAGTAGTAGTAGCAGTAGTCGTAGTAGTTGTAGAAGTAGTAGTAGTAGAACTAGCACTAGTTATAGCAGCAGTTGTAGGCATAGTAGTAGTAGAAGCAGTAACGGTAGTAGTTGCAGTAGTACTAGTAGTGGTAGTAGTAGAAAAAGTAGCAGTCATAGTAGCGAAAGTACTAGTAGCAGTTGTACTAACAGTATTAGTAGTAGTAGTTGTTGTTGTAGTAGCAGTTGTTGCAATAGTAGTAGTAGTAGTAATAATAGAAGTAGTAGTAGTTGTTGTAGTAGAAGTAGAGGTAGTAGTAGTAGTAGTAGTTGCAACAATAGTAGTAGAAGCAATAGTCATTGTAGTAGTAGTAGTTGTAGTAGTACCAATAGTATTAGTAGTAGTAGTACTAGTTGTGCCCCTAGAATTAGTAGTAGTTATATAAGGAGGAGAAGTAGTAGTAATAGCAATAGTAGCTGTAGTAGAATTTGTCGTGTAGTAGTAATAGTAGTAGTAGCCGCATTACTTATAGCATTAGTGGCAAAAATAGTAGTAGTGGTCGCAGTTGTAGCAATTATAGCGATAGTTGTAGTAGCAGTAGCAGCGGTAGTAGTTATACTAGAAGTAGTAGTTGCATTAGTAACAGAAGTAGAAATTATAATAGTGGTAGCAGTTATAGCAGTAGTAGCAGAAGTACAAGTTGTTTCTGTCATAGTAGTAGTAGTATTAGTAGCAGTAATAGTTATAGAAAAAGAAGTAGTGGTATTAGTAGTAGTAGCTGCAGTAGAAATTATCTTGGTAGCAATACTTGTCGTGGCACAGGTAGTAGCAGCAGTATTAATAGTATTGGACAATTAGTAATCATAGGAGAAGTAGTGGAAGTTGTAGCAGTAATTCTAGTATTAGTAGCTACAGTAGCAGTAGTAGTAGTACTAATAGTAGTAGAAGCACTAGTAGCAGTTGCAGTAGCAGTAGCTATAGCACTAGTAGTAATCGTAGGAATAGTAGTAATAGTAGTTATAGTTCTAGTAGTTGTGGTTGTAGCAACAGTAGCAGTTTTAACAGTAGTAGTAGAAGTAGTAGTAATTTCATTGGCAGTCAAATTAGTGGTAGTAGTAGTGGCAGTAGTAGCAGCAATAGTAGTTATTATTATTATTGTAGTAGTAGCAATAGTAGTCGTAATAGTAGTGGTGGTAGCAACAGTAGCAGTAGTAGTAGCGGCAGTAGTTGTAGTAGTGGTAGTTGTAGCGGCAATCGAAGAAGTGGTAGCTGTAGTAGCAGAAATAGTAGTAGTTGCAGTTATAGCAATAGCAGTAGCCACAACAGCAGTATTAGATGTATTAATAGAATGACAAGTAGTAATAATATAGTAGTAGTAGTAGTAGAAGTAGCGATAGTAGTATTAGTTGGAGTAGCAATAGCAGTAGGAGCAGTAGTTGTAGCAGTGGCAATAGTAATACAAGAAGTAGTAGTAGTAGCAGTAGTAGCACTAGCAACATTAGTAGTATTAGGAGTTGCCATTGTAGTCGTAATTATAGCAGCAACTATAGTAGTAGCTGTAGCTCTAGTTGAAGTACTAGTTATAGTAGTAGCAGTAGCAGCAGTTACAACATCAGCAGTAGTAGCAGTAGCAGTAGTATTAGGAAAAGTAGTAGTGGTGGTGGTAGTAGTAGTAGTAGTGGTAGTGGTAGTAGTACTAGTTATAGCAGTAGTAGTAGTAGCTATTGTACAACAGTAGCAATAGTAGTAGTTGTAGGACTAGAAGTAGTAGTAGTAGTAGCAGTAGCAATAGTAGTCGCACTAGTAGTAACAGTAGTAGTAGTTGTAACAGCAGCAGCTGCAAAAGTAATAGTAGTAGTAGTTATTATTGTAATAGTTCTTGTAGATGTAGTATTAGTGGTAGTAGTAGTAGTAGTAGTAGACGTATTTGTAGTAGTAGTAATTATAGTAGTCGTAGTGGCTGTAGCTGTAGTAGTAGCAGGAGAAGTAGTGGTAGTAGTAGTAGTGGTAATAGTTGTAGTGGTAATAGCCGCACTAGCAGTAATAGTACTAGTAGCCATAGCAACGCTAGCAGAAGTAATAGCAATTATTCCAGTGGTAGTAGTAGTAGTGGTAGTAGTAGAAGTAGTAGCTGTAGCTATAGAAATAATAGTAGTAGTGGTCGTCGTAGTTGGACAAGTTGCAATAGTAGTAGCGAAAGCAGCAGCTGCTATAGTTGTTATAGTAGTAGTTATTGTATTAGTGGTAACGGTAGGAGTAGCAGAAATAGTAGCAGTAGTAGGGGTAGTTGTAGTAGTAGTTGTTGTAGTAGTGGCAGCAGCAGCAGCAGTAGTCTCAGTAGTAGTAGTAGTAGTATTAGTAGTAGTAGTAGTTGGAGTAGTAGCTAAAGTAGCTGGATTAGTAGTAGTGGCAATATTAGTAGTAGTAGAAGTAGTAGCAGCAGCTATAGGAGTAATAGTTGTAGTAGTAGTAGTTTTAGTAGTTAGGGTAGCAGTAGTAGTTGTTGTAGTAGTAGTAGCAATAGTAGTAGTAGTATTTGCAATAGTTGTAGCAGTTGTAGTAGTAGTAGTAGAACTAGTTGTTGTAGTATCACTAGCAGTAGTAGCCGCAGTAGTAGCAGTAATAGTTGTACTAGAAGTAGCGGTAGTAGTAGAAGCAACATTAGTTGCAGTAGTAATTGTTGTAGGAGTAGTAATACTAGCAACAGCAGTAGCAAGAGTAGCAGTAATTGCAGTAGCAGTAGTAGTAGTGGAAGTGGGTGTAGTAGTTGCACCAGTAGTAGTGATTGTTGTAGTAGTAGTAGTAGTACTAATTGTAGAAGTAGCAACAGCATGAGTCATAGTAGTAGCAGTAGTAGTAGCAGTCATAGTAGGAGAAATAGTAGAAGTAGTCGTAGTAGTAGCAGTCATAGTAGGAGAAATAGTAGAAGTAGTAGTAGTAGTGATTGTAGGATATAAAGTCATATTAGTAGTAGAAATAGTAATAGCATTAGTTTTGATAGTAGTAGTAGTGGTAGTTGTTGTAGTAGAAGTAGCAGTAGTTGTTATAGTAGTAATAGAAGTAGCAGTGGTAGCCAAGTAGTAGTTTCCATAGTAGTCATAGTGGTTGTAGTGCTAGTAGCATTAGTAGTAGTAATCGTAGTAATACAAGTTGTAGTAGGAGTGGGGCAAGTAGTACTAGCAGCAGTAATAGTTGCAGTAGTAGTAGTAGTGGTTGTACCAGTAGTATTAGTTGTAGTATTAGAAGTTACGACAATGGTAGCAGTGGTAGTAGCAGCAGTAGCAGCTTCAACTACAGTAGTGGTCATAGTAGGAGTAGTAGTAGAAGTAGAAGTAGTGGTGGTAGTAGTAGGAGTTATAGTAGGTGCAATAGTAATAGTATTAGTAGTAATACAAGTAGCACTAGATGCAGTAGTAGCAGTAGTAGTTTTAGTAGGAGTAGCAGCAGTACTAGTAGCAGTAATAGTTGGATTTGTAATTATTGTTGCAGAACCAGTCGTAGTAGCATAAATAGTAGCAATAGCAGTGGTAGTATCAATAGTAGCAGTCGCAATAGTTGTAGTAGTAGAAGTAGTGGATGTAGTAGTCGTAGCAATAATTGTAGTCATAGTAGTTATTGTACTATTAATAGTAATTATAGAAGTAGTTGTATTAGTAGTAGTAGTTGTGGTAGTAGTAGTAGTAGAAGTAGTAGTAGTAGTAGTAGTCACTATTGTAGTAGTTGTCCTAGTAGTAGTAGTGGTAGTAGTCATAACAGCTATAGTTGTAGTAGAAGTAGTAATAGTTGTAGTAGAAGTAGTAGCAGTTGTAGTAGTAGTATCAGTAGTTGTAGCAGAAGTAGTAATAGCAACACTAATAGGGGTAGTATTAGAAGTAGTAGTAGAAGAAGCATCAAGAGTGGTAGTAGCAGTAGTAGTAGAAGCAGTAGTGATAGTAGCAGTAGTAGTAGTGGTAGTAGTAATAGTTATAGTCGTAGTAGCAGTAGTAATAGTTATAGTCGTAGTAGTAGTAGTAGTAGTAGTAATAGTAGTAGCAGTTATGGTAGTAGTATTAGCAGTAGTAGTTGAACTAGGAGTAGTAGTTGTAGTAGTGGTAGCAGTAGTAGTATTTGTAGTAGTAGTAGTAGTTGCAGCAATAGTTGTAGTAGTAGAAGCAGTAGTAGTAGCCGTAATAAGAGATGCAGTAGTAGTCATTGTTTTAGTAGCAATAGTAGTAGCTATAGTAGTAGCGGAAGTAGTAGTAGGAGGAGAAGTGGTGGTAGTATTAGTACTAGTAGTAGTAGTAGCTGTAGAAGTGTTAGTAGTGGTAGTATTAGTAGCAGCAGTCGTACTAGCATCAATACTAGTGGTAGCTATAGTAGCAATAGTAGTAGCATAAGTAGTGGTAGTAGTAGTAGCAACAACAGTAGTAGTAGTTGCAGTAGTAGTAGTAGCTGAAGTAGAAGAAGTACTAGTAATAGGAGAAGTTGTAGTAGAAGTAGTAGTAGTAGAAATAGTAGTCATAGTAGTAATAGCAATAGCAGTCGTAGTGGTAGTAGTACTAGTACTAGTAATAGTAGTAGTAGTTTTATTAGCAGTAGTAGCAGTAGTGGTAGAAATAGTAATAGTAGTGGTTATTATTGTAGCATAAGTCGTAGTTGTTGTAGTAGTAGTAGTCATACTAGCCGTAGTAGTAGTATCAGTAGTAGTAGGAGAAGTAGTTTAGCAACACTAATAGGCGTAGTATTTGTGGTTGTAGTAGAAGCAGCAGTAGGAGTGCTAGTAGTTGTAGCATTAGATGCAGTAGAAGTAGTTGTAGAACTAGTAGAAGTAGGAGTTGTAGTAATAGTAGGGACGATAGTAGCAGTAGTAGAAGTATAAGTAGTGGAAGTAGCTATAGTAGTAGGAGTATCTGTAATAGCAGTAGTGGTTGGAGTAGCAGTAGTAGTTGGAGTGGTAGTAGTAATAGCAGTTGTAGTAGGAGCAGTAATAGTAGCAACAGTAGTGGTAGTAGTAGTAGTTGTTGTAGTAGTTGTGGTAACAGGAGTAGCAGCACTAGTAGTTGCAGTAGTAGCAGTTACAATAGTAGCAGCTATTGTAGTACAAGAAGTAGGAGGAGAAGTAGTAGTAGCACTAGATGCAGTAGTGGTAGTGGTAGTAGTAGTGGTAGTAGTAATTATTGTAATAGTAGCAGTAGCAGTCGTAGCAGCGGTAGCAGCAGTAGCCATAGTAGCTATAGTAATAGTAGTAGTAGTCAAAGAGAGTAGCAGAAGTACTAGCAGTAGTGCAGCGGCAATAGTAGCAGCAGTAGCAACAATAGCAGCAGCAGTAGTAGTAGGAGGAGGAGGAGTAGCAGTGGTAGTAATAGTTGCAGTACTATTACTAGTAGTAGCAGTGATAGTGGTAGCAGCAGCAATTATAGGTGTAGAAGTAGTAGTAGAAATAGAAGTAGTAGCAGTAGTAATAGTAGCGGGAGAAGTATTAGTAGTAGGAGTTGTAGTAGCAGTAGGAGAAGAAGTAGTGTAGCAATAGTGGTTGTACTAGTACTAGAAATAGTATTAGTAGTTTCAATAGTAGTAATAGTAGTAGGTGTAGTAGTAGTCATAATAGTAGTAGTAGGAGCAATAGCTGTAGTAGTAGTAGTAGTATTAGTAGTAGCAACTATTGCTGTAATAGTAATAGGAGTAGTGGAAGTAATAGTTGTAGCAATAGTAGTAGTAGAAGCAGTAGTAGTAGTCATAGTAGTAGTTATTGTTGTTGTAGTAGTTGTTGTTGTTGTTGTAGGATTAGTTGTAGTGGTAGCCGTAGCAGTAGTAGTAGTAGTCATAGTAGCAAAAATAGCTGAAGTAGAAGTAGTAGTAATAATAGTTGTAATCGTAGTAGTAGGAGCAGTAGTTGTTGTTGTAGTAGTAGTATTAGTAGTAGCAGTAATAGTAGTATTAATAGTAGCAGCAGTAGTAGTACCAGTAATAGGAGTAGTTGAAGTAATAGTTGTAGCTGTAGTAGTAGTAGAAGCAGTAGTAGTAGTCATAGTAGCTGTAGTAGTAGTAGTAGTAGTAGTAGTAGTAGTAGTAGTAGTAGTAGTAGTAGTAGTAGTAGGATTAGTTGCAGTGGTAGCCGTAGCAGTAGTAGTAGTAGTCGTATTAGCCAAAATAGCAGAAGTAGAAGTAGTAGTAATAATAGTTGTAATCGTAGCAGTAGGAGCAGTAGTTGTAATAGTAGTAGTAGTATTAGTAGTAGTAGCAGTAGTAGTACTAGTAATAGTAGTAGAAGTGATAGTTGTAGCAGTAGTAGTAGCAATAGTAGTAGTAGAAGCAGTAGTAGTAGTCGTAGTAGTTGCAGTAGTAATAGTAGTAGTAGAAGTAGTAGTAGTAGTAGTAGTAGGATTAGTTGTAGTGGTAGCCGTAGCAGTAGTAGTAGTAGTCGTAGTAGCAGAAATAGCAGAAGTAGAAGTAGTAGTAATAATAGTTATAATCTTAGTAATAGCTATAGCAGCAGCAGGAGTAGTAGTAGTAGTAGCTATAGTAGTAGTAGTAATTGGTTTAATAGTAGTAGTTGTAGTAGCTGAAGGAGCTGTAGTAGTAATAGCAGTATTAGTAGTTGTAGTAGTAGCTATAGTAGTAGTAGTAGGAGTAGGAGTTGTAGTAGGAATAGGTGTAGGAGTAGTAGTAGGTTTAGTTTTAGGAGTAGCTATAGTAGTAGTAGTAGCGAAAGCCGCAACAATATAGCAACAATTCTAGTGGTTGTAGGTATGGTAGCGGCAATAGTAGTCGTAGTATTAGTAGTAGCAGTAGTAGTTGCTGTAGCAGTATCCGTTGTAGCAGTAATAGTAGTTGTAGTAATAGTAGTAGTGATAGTCGCAATAGTAGTAGGAAAAGTAGTTGTAGTAGGAGAAGAGTAGTCATTATAGTAGTAGTAGCAATCTTAGCAGTAGTAGCATTAGCATTAGTAGTCATCATAGTTGTAGCAGCAGTATTAGCATTAGTGGCAGCATTTGTAGTAGTAGTAGTAGTAGTAACAATAGTCCTAGCAAATGTAGTAGTAGTCGCAATATTTGATGTAGTGGTAGCACTGCGAGCATTAGTAGTAGTAGTATTAGTAATAGTAGTATTATAGTAGTAGTATTTATTGTAGTAGTATTTATAGCTGCAGACGTTATAGTTATAATAGCAGATTTTGTTGTATTAGGCGTAATAGTAGTAGTAGTCGAAGTAGTAGTATTAGGAGTAGTTGTAGAAGTATTAGTAATAACAGTAGTTAGAGTAGTGGAAGTAGTAGCAGTGGTAGTACTAATAGTTGTTGTAGCAGTGGTAGTAGTAATAGTTGTTGTAGCAGTAGAAGAAGCAGTAGTAGTAGAAGTAGTCGCAGTAGTAGCAGTAGTGTCAGTAGTAGTTGTAGTACCAGTAGTAGTAGTAGTAGAAGTAGTAGTTCTAGCAATAGCAGCAGTCGTAGTAATTGTACTAGTAGCAGTAGTAGCAGTAGTAGTTGCAGTGGTAGTAGTAGCAATAGTAGCAGTCTTAGCAGTCGCGCAGCAGTAGTGGTAGCAGCAATAGTAGTAGAAATAGCAGTAGAAGTAGTAGTAGTTGTTGTAGTAGTAGTAATAGTAGTAGTAGTTGCAATAAGAGTTGTAGCAGTAGTAGTAGTTGAAACTATAGTATTAGTGGGAGTAGCGAAAGTAGTAGTAGCCTAAGTAGTAGCGGCAGTAGTAGGCATAGGAGGAGTAGTAGTTGTAGTAGAAAAAGTAGTAGTAGTAATAGCAACAGTAGTAGTACTAGTAATAGTAGTAGCAATTGTTTTAGCAGTAGTATAAGTAGCAACAACAACAACAGTAGTAGTAGTGTAGCAGTAGTAATAGTAGTAATCGTAGCAGTTGTAGCATCCGAGTAATAGTAGTAGTAGCAGTAGCAGTAGTGGTTTTGGTTGTGATAGTATTAGTAGCTATAGTAGAAGTAGTAGTAGTTGGAGAAGCAGAATTAGTTGTATTACTAGTAGTAGTTGTAGTTGGAGCGATAGTAGTAATATCAGTAGTAGCTGTAGTTGCAGTGGTGGTAGTAGCAATAGTAGTAGTAGTAGTGGCAGTTGCAGCAGTAGTAGTTGTTGCAGAGGCAGCAACTGTAGTTGCCATTGTAGTAGTTGAAGTATTTGGAGTAGAAGTAGTTGTAGTAGTAGAAGTAATCAGAGTAGTAGTAGTAATAGTAGTAGTAGTAGCAGTAGTAGTGGTAGCCGTAGTAATATACGTTGTAGTAGCAGTAGTAGTTGTAGCAGTCATAGTAGTAGCATTAATAGCAACAGTAGCAGTAGTAGTAGTGGCAGTAGTAGTAGCAGTAGCAGTATTTATAGCAATTGTAGTAGTAGAAGAAGTAGTAGTTGTTGGAGAAGTAGAAGTAGTTATTATTGTTAGAGAAGTGGAAGCAGCAGCAGTAGTAGTAGTAGTAGTAAAAGTCACAGTAGTTACCGTAGCGGTTATAGTGGTAGTACTATTAATAGCGGTAGTTGTTGTAGTAGTAGTTGTGTTGTTGTTGCAATAAAAGCATTAGTAGATGTAGTAGTAGGAAAAGCGGAAGTAGCAATAGCATTAGTAGTTGTAGTAGGAGAAATAGTAGCAATAGCAGCAACAACAACAACAGTAGTAGTAGTGCTAGTAGTAGTAGTAGTAGTAGTATTAGTAGGCATAGTAGTAGTAGTAGTAGTAGTAGCAGCAGCAGCAACAGCAGTAGTAGTAGTAGTAGTAGTAGTAGTAGTAGTAGTAGTAGTCATAGTACTAGTAGCAACAGCAGTAGTAACAGTAGTAGTAGCAAGAGTAGTTGCAGTAGCAAAAGGAGTTGTAGTAGAAGCGGTAGTAGTAGAAGTAGTAGCAGTAGTAGTTGCAATAGTAGTAGCCGTAGTAGAAGTAGAAGTATGAGAAGTAGTAGGAGTCACAGTAGTAGTAGTAGCAGCAGTAGTAGTGGTTGCAATTGTAATAGCAGTAGGAGAAGTAGTAGGAGTAGTTTTATTAGTGGTAGTAGCAACAATAGCAGCTGCTGCAGTAGCAGTTGTAATAGCGGTAGTAGTAGCAGTAGTAGTAACAGTTGCATTAGAACTAGTAGTAGTTATAGTAGAAGCCGTATTAGTAGCAACAACATAGCAGTAGTAGTAGCAGTAGTAGTAGTTGCAGTAGTCGTAGTAGGGGTTAGAGTTGGAGTTGTAGTACGATTAGTACTAGCTGGAGTATTGGTAGTGGCAGTAGTGGTTGAGTAGTAATAGTGGTACTAGCAGTAGTAGTTGAAGTAGGTATAGTAGTAGTAGTAGTATTAGGAGTGGTGGTTGGAGTAGGAATTGGAGTTGGAGTAGTAGTAATAGTAGTAGGAGGAGTAGTAGTTGCAATAGTAGGACTGGGCATTGGAATAGTGGTGGTAGTAGTAGTTGTAGTAGTAGGAGTAGTAATGGCAGTAGGTGTTGGAGTAGGAGTAGTGATAGGAATAGTAGTAGTAGTAGGAGTAGTAGTAGTACAGTTAGTATTAGTAGCAGTTGTACCAGTAGTAGGAGGAGTAGTAGTAGCAATTGTACTAGTAGTACAAGTAATAGTAGTAGTAGTAGTAGTAGGAGTGGTAGTAGTATTAGTTGTAGTAGCAGAAGTTGTGGTAGTAGTAGCACTAGTTGTAGGAGTAGTAGTGGTTGTAGGAGTAGTAGTAGGAGTAGTTGTAGTACTAGTAGTGGTAACAGTAGGAGCAGCAGTAGTTGTAGTACTAATAGTACTAGTAGCCGCAGCTGTAGGAGGGGTTGGAATAGTTGTAGTAACTGGAGTAGTTGTAGTTGGGGTAGGGACAGTAGTAGTAGTAGGAGTTGTAGTAGCTGTAGGATTTGGAGTAGGAGTCATAGTAGCAATAGGAGTAGTAGTAGCTGGAGTAGTAGTAATAGCAAGAGGGGGAGTAGTAGTAGTAGTAGTAGTAGTAGTAGTAGTAGTAGTAGTAGTAGTAGTGTAGTAGTAGTAATAGTAGTGTAGTAGTAGTAGTAGTAGTAGTAGTAGTAGTAGTAGTAGTAGTAGTAGTAGTAGTAGTAGTAGTATAGTAGTAGTAGTAGTAGTAGTAGTGGTGGTGGTAGTAGTAGTAGGAGTAGTAGGATTGGTTGAAACAATCATAGTATTAGGAGGAGTAGTAGTAGTTATTGTTGTTGTTGTTGTTGTTGTTGTTGTAGTAGTAGTAGTAGTAGTAGGAGTAGTTGTACCAGTAGTAGTATTTGGAGTAGTAGTAGCAGTATTAGTAATAATAGTAGTAGTACCAGTAGTAGGAGGAGGAGTAGTAGTAGCAGTAGTAGTTGTTGTAGAAGTAGTAGTAGTAGTATTAGCTGTTGGAGTCGGTGTAGTAGCAGTAGAAGTAGCAGAAGTCGTCGTAGTAGTAGTTTTCATAGCGAAAGTTGTAGTAGTAGTAGGAGGAGGAGGAGGAGGAGGAGGAGTAGTAGTTGTAGTAGTGGTTGCAGCAGTAGTGGTAGTAGCAGTAATAGCAGCAGTATTAGTTGTAGTAGTAGTAGAAGTAGTAGAGTAGTAATAGGAGTAGTAGTAGTAGCAGTATTAGTAGTTGTAGTAGGAGAATTTGTAGTAATTGTAGTAGTAGTAGTAGTAATAGTCGTATTAGAAGGAGTAGTAGTAGAAGATGTAGGAGTAGTAGTAGCATTATTAGTAGTAATAGTAGTAGTTATTGCAGTAGGAGAAGTATTAGGAGTATTAATAGTTATAGTATTTGTAGTCGTTGTAGTATCAATAGCAGCAACAACAACAACAACAGAAGTAATACTAGAAGTAGTAGTTGTGGTTAACGTTCTGGTAGTAGTAGTTGTAGTAGTATTAGCCATAGCAGTAGTTGTAGTAATAGTAGTAAAAGTAGTAGTAGTAGCAGTATTAGTTGTAGTAGTAGAAGCAGTAGTAGTATCAGTATTAGTAGTAGTTGACGTAGTAGTAGTAGTTGTACTAGTAGTAGTAGTAGTAGTAGTAGTAGTAGTAGTAGTAGTAGTAGTAGTAGTAGTAGTAGTGGTAGCATTAGTTGTTGTAGTAGTAGTAGCAGTAGTAGATGTAGAAGTAGTAGTTGTCACAGTAGTATCTGAAGTAGAAGTATCAGTAGAAATAGTAGTAGCAGAAGAAGAGGAAGTAGTAGCAGTAGTAGTAATCGTAGTAGTAGTTGTAGCAGTAGTCGTTGGAGCAAGTGTAGTAGTAGTACTAATAATAGTAGGAGTACTAGTAGTAGCAGTAACAAAAGTACCAATCGGAGGAGAAGACGTAGTAGTAGTAGTAATAGTAGTAGTAGAAGTAGTAGCTGTAGCAATATTATTAGTAGTAGTAGTAGTAGTAGTAGTAAAAGCAGTAGTACCAGTAGTTCTTGTAGTAGCTGCAGTAGTAGTAGTAGCTGCTGCAGCTATTGCAGCAATACTAATAGCAATAGTTGTAGTAGTAGTAGTAGTTGTTGTTGTAGTTGTATAAGGAGTAGTAGTATTCGCAATAGTGGTTGTTGTAGTAGCAGTAGTGGTATTAGGAGTAGTTGTAGTAGTAGTATTAGTAGTTCTAGTAGTAATAGTGGCAGTAGTGGTATTTTGAATTGTAGTAGTGGTAGTAGTAGTAGTAGTAGCAGTAGGAGTAGTAGTAGCAGTAGTAGTTGTAGCTGTAGTTGTAGAAGTAGTAGAAGTAGCAACAGTAGCAGAAGCAGCAGTAGCTGTAGTAGAAGTAGTAGTTGTTGTTGTAGTAGTAGTAGTAGCAGTAGCAGTAGTAGTTGTAGAAGTAGTAGTAATAGTAGCAGTAGTAGTGGTAGGAGAAGTAGTAGTAGTTGTTATTTAAGGAGAAGTAGTAGTAGCAGTAGTAGTAGCAACAGTAGTAGTTATAGTAGTAGTAGTAGTAGTAGAAGTAGTTGTGAAAGTTGTTATAGAAGTAGTAGTAGCTAAAGAATTATTTGTAGCTTCATTAATTGTAATAGTAGTAGTAGCAGTTGTAGTAGTAATTGTGTCAATAGTCGGAGAAGAAGAAGTAGTAGTAGTAGCAATAGTAGTCGTAGCGGTAGAAGTAGTAGCTGTAGTAATTGTAGTTGGAGAAGTCGCAATAGTAGTCAAAGTGGTAGCAACAACAACAACAACAACAGTAGTAGTAGTAGTAGTAGCAGCGACAACAACAACAACAACAACAGTAGTAGTATTGAGTGGTAGTATTAGTAGCCAGAGTAGTAGGAGTTGTACTATTAGTAGCAGGATTAGTAGCAGCAGTAGCAGTTGTGGTAGTTGTAGTAGCAGTTGTAGTAACACTAGTGGTATAGGTAGCAGCAATAGTAGTAGTAGAAGTAGCGGTAGCTACATTAGTAGTTGTAGTAGTTGCAGAAGTAGCAGCGGTAGCACTTGTTCTTGTAGTAGCAGTTGTAGTAGTAGTAGTAGTAGTAGTAGTAGTAGAAAATGTAGCAGTAGTAGGAGGAGTAGTAGTAGTAGTAGTTGTAGTAGTAGTCGTAGTAGCAGTAGTTGCAGTGGCAATAATAGTAGTAGCAATGATTGTAGTGGTAGCAGCAGCAGTAGTAGTAGTAGTAGCATTAGTAGTAGTACTACTAGTTGTAATACTAGTGGTGGTAGTAGTTGTAGTCACAGTGGTAGTAGTATTATTAATAGTAGCATTAGTAGTAGTAGCAGTAGTAGTAGTAGTACTAGTTGTAGTAGTAGTAGTAGTAGATGTAGTAGTAGTGGTAGTAGTTGCAGTCACGGTAGTAGAAGTAGTAGAAGTAGATGCAGTAGTAGTGGTAGTCAGAGTAGTAGCAGTGCTAACAGTAATATCAGTAGTAGCAGTAGTAGTACTAGCAGTAGTTGTAGCAGCAGTAGTGGTAGTAGTAGTAGCAGCAGCAGTAGTAGTTGTTGTTATTGTAGTTGTAGTAGTAGAAATAGCAACAATGGCAACAATAGTAGTAGCAGTAGTAGTAGAAGTACTAGCAATGGCAGCAATTGTATTAGCAATAGTACTAGCAGTAGTAGTAGTAGTGGCAGTAATAGAAGTTTTAGTTGTTGTAGTAGTAGCAGTAGCAGTAGTTGTAGTAGTAATAGTAGTATTAGTTGCAGCGGTAGTAATAGTAGGCGAAATAGTGGAAGTACTAGTACTAGTAGTGGTAGTAGGAGAAGTGGTAGTAGTAGTGGTAGTTGTAGTGGCACTAGTAGTAAGAGCAACAGCAGCTATAGTAGTTGCCGCAGAAGTAGCTATAGTAGTAGCCGTAGAAGTGGTAGCAGTATTAGCAGTAGTGGTAGTAGTAGTAGTAGGAGAAGTAGTGATAGTAGTAGTAGCAGTAGTAGGAGTAGGTGTAGTAGTACTACTAATAGGGTAGGAGTACTAGTAGTAGCAGTACGACTAGTAGTAGTAGCAGCGATTGCAATAGCTGTAGCAGCAGCAGCAGCAGCAGCAGCAGTAGTAGTAGCAGTAATAGCAGCAGTTGTACTTGTTGTTGTAGTAGTAGTTGCAATAGCAGTAGAAGTAGTAGTAGTTGTTGTTGTAGTAGTTGTAGTAGTAGTAGTTGTTGTTGTTGTTGTAGTAGTAGTAGTAGTTGTAGTAGTCAAATTAGTAGTTGTACTAGTAGTAAGAGCAGTAGCAGTATTAGTAGTAGTAGCAGTAACAGTAGCAGTCGTAGGGATAGTAATAACAGCAGTAGTAGTAGTAGGAGGAGGAGGAGGAGGAGGAGGAGGAGAAGGAGGAGAAGTAGCATAGCAGTGGCAGTCGTAGTATTAGTTGCAATTGTAGTACTAGTGGTAGTAGTAGAAGTGGTAGCAATTGTAGTGGCAGTGGTGGTAGAGTAGTGGTGGATGTAAGAGCAGTAGTGTTAGTAATAATAGTTTTAGTATTAGTTGCAAAAGCAGTAGTAGTAGTAATACCAAGAGTTGTAGAAGTAGTAGTAGATGTAGTTGTTGTAGTAGTCATAATAGTAACCCAGGTAGTAGTAGTAGCAAGAGTAGTAGTAAAAGTTGTAGTCATAGTAGTTGCGGTCAAAGTAGCAGTAGTTCTAGTAGTACTACTAGTAGGCGAAGTAGTAGTAGTAGTAGTAGCAATAGTAGGGGTAGCAGTAGTACTGGTAGTAGTTGTAGCAGCAGTAGTAGTAGTGGTAGAACGAGTAGCAGTTCCAGTAGTAGTAGTAGCAGTGCTAGTAGTAACAATAGTATTAGTAGTAGTAGTAATAGTAGTTGTTGTTGTAGTAGTAGTAGTAGTAGTAGTAGTAGAAGTAGCAGCAGTAGTGGTAGCAATAATAGCAGAAGTCGTAGTAGTTGTAGTAGTAGCTGTAACAGTAGTTGTTGTTGTAGTAGTAGTAGTTGTTGTACTAGCAGTAGAAGTTGTAGCAGTAGCTGGAGCAGTAGTAGTAGTTGTAGTAGTAGTCATAGTCGCAGTAGTTGGAGTAGCGGTAATAGTAGTCGCAATGGTAGTAGTGGTGGTGGTGGTGGTGGTGGTAGTAGTAGTAGTAGTAGTAGTAGTAGTAGTAGTAGTAGTAGTAGTAGTAGTATGCGCAGTAGTAGTAGTAGTAGTAGTAGTAGTAGTAGTAGCAGCAACAACAGTAGTACTACTACTACTAGTTGTAGCCGTAGTAGCAGTAGAAGTAGTAGTTGTGGTAGTAGTAGTTGCAGTAGCCAAAGTAGTTGCAGTAATAGTGGTAGTGGTAGTCGCAGTAGTAGTAGTATTAGTAGCAGTCATAGGGGAAGTAATAGTAGTAGTAGTAGTAGTATTAGTTGAAGATGTAGTAGTTGTAGTAGTAGCAGTAGTAGCATTAGCAGTAAGAGTAGTAGTGGTAGTAGTAATAGCATTTGTAGGGGAAGTAGTAGTAGTAGCAGCAGTAGTAGTAGTTGGAGATGTAGTAGTTGTAGTAGTAGCAGTTGTAGTAGTAGAAGTTGAAGTAATGGCTGCAATAGTAGTAGTAGAAGCAGTAGCAGCTGCAACAATAGTTGTAGCAACAGTAGTAGTTGTTGCTGTAATAGTAGTAATTGTTGTTGTAGTAGTAGCAGTAGCAACAGTAGTCGTATTAGTAGTAGTAGTAGCAACAGTTATAGTAGTCGTAGGCCAAGTAGTGGAAGTACTAGTACTAGTAGTGGATGTTGGAGAAGTGGTGGTAGTAGTAGTTGTAGTAGTAGTAGTAATTGTAGCAGTAGTAGCAGTAGTAGGTGTCGTACTAGTTGTAGTAGTCGTAGTAGTCACTGTAGTAGTAGTAGCAGCAGTAATAATAGTAGTAGTAGTAGTAGTAGTAGTAGCAGTATTAGTCGTACTAGGAGTGAAAGTAGTCGTAATAGTAGTAATATTAGTAGCAGGTAGCAGGAGTAGCAGCTGTAGCGGTAGTAGTAGCAGGAATAGTAGTATTAGTAGTAGGTGAAGTGGTGGTAGCAGTTGCAGTGGTTGTAGTGGTAGCAGTGGTAGCAATAGCAATAGTAGTAGTAGTAGAATTTGTAGTGGCAGCAGTAGCAGTAGTAGCAATAATAGTAGTGGTAGTAGTTGTAGTAGTATTAGTTGCAGAAGAAGTAATAGTAGAAGTAGCAGGAGTAGTAGTAGAAGTAGTAGCAGCAGTAGTAGTAGTAGTGGGAGAAGTAATGGTAATACTAGTAGTTGGAGTAGTGGTAGTATTTGTAGTAGTAATAGTAGCATATGTAGTAGTAGTCGCAGTACTTGGAGTAGCAGTAGTAGTAGTAGTAATAGCAGCAGTTACAATGTATGTAGTAGCACCAGCAGTCACAATAGTAGTAGCAGTTGTAGTCGCAGTAGTAGTAGTCGCAGTAGGAGTAGAAATAGCAGTAGTAGTCGTAGTAGTATTGGCAGAAGTAGTAGCAGAACTACTAGTAGTAGTAGGAGAAATAGTAGTAGTACTTGTTATTGTTGTAGTAGTAGCTATTGTAGCAGTAGTAGCAATGGTAGCATTAGAAGCAATGATACTAACAGTATTAGTAGCAGCAACTGTAGTTGCAGTAGTAGTAGTAGTAGTAATAGTACTAGTAGTAGAAGTAGTAGTAGTAGTATGAGTTGCGGTTGGAGTTGTAGTAGCTATAGTAGTAGTAGTTGGAGAGAGTAGTAGTAGTAGCAGTAGTAGGAGTAGGAGTAGGAACAGTAGTAGTAGTAGTAGTAGTAGTAGTAGTAGTAGTAGTAGTAGTAGTAGTAGCAGTACTAGCACTAGAAGTGGTAGTAGCAGCAGTAGCAGTAGTTGGCGAAGTAGTGGATGAACTAGTAGTAGTAGTGGCTGTAAGAGTAGTGGATGTAGTAGGAGTAGTAGTAGTACTAGTAGTAAGAGCCACAGCAGTAGTAGCATTTGTAGCAGCAGTAGCAGTAGCTGTAGTTTTACTTGTAATAGCAGTAGTAGTAGTAGTAGGTGGAGAAGTAGTAGTAGTAGGAATAGGAGTAGTAGTAGTACTAGTTGTAGTAGTAGTAGCAGTGGTAGCAATAGTAGTAGTAGTTCTTGTTGTGGCAGTAGTTGCTCTTGTTGTAGTAGTAGTTGTTGTAGTAGGAGCAGAAGTAGCAGTAATAGTAGTTGCAGTTCTTGTAGTAGTAGTTATAGTCACGGCAACAGTTGTTGTAGTACTATTTGCAGTACTCGTCGTAGCCACAGTAGCTGTAGTAGTAGTAGCAATAGTAGTAGCAGTTGTAGTTATTTAGTTATACTAGTAGTAAGAGTAGTAGTAGTAGTAGTAGTAGTAGTAGTAGTAGTAGCAGTTGTAGTGGGAGTTGTAGTAGCAGTAGTAGTTGTTATAGTAGGAGAAGTAGTTGTAGTAGTTGCAATAGCAGTACTTGTGGTAGTACTAGGAGTGGTAGCAATGGTAGTGGCAGTAGTAGTTGTAATAGTGGTGGCAGTAGGAGTAGTTGTATTAGTAATAGTAGTGGTAGTAGTTGTAGTAGTATTAGTTGCAGAAGTAGTAGTAGTAGTTTCAGGAGTAGGAGTAGAAGTAGTAGTAGCTGTAGTTGTGTTAGTAGCAGAAGTAACAGAGGTAGTAGTAGTAGCAGTAGCAGTAGTATTAGTAGGAGGCGGAGGAGGAGGAGGCGGAGTAGTAGTGGTCGTAGTAGTGGCAACAATAGTAGTAGTGGCAAGAGTTGTAGTAGTAGTAGTAATAGGAGTAGTTGTTGTTGTTCTAGTTGTTTTTGTTGTAGAAGTAGTAGAAGCTGTAGCAATAGTAGGAGGAGGAGTAGTAGTAGTAGTAGTAGTAGTAGTAGTAGTAGTTGTTGTTGTTGTTGTTGTTGTTGTTGTTGTTTTAGTAGGAATAATAGTAGTAGGAATGGTAGTAGTGGTAGCAGTTGTGGTAGTAGTAGTAGTAGCATTAGTATTAATAGTAGTAGTAGTAGTTGTTGTTGTTGTTGTTGTAGTAGCCGTAGTAGTAGTAGTAGTCGTAGTACTAGTAGTAGTAGTAGTTTTTAGAATAGTAGGAAAAGTTGTTGCAGTAGTAGTAATAGTACTAGTAGTAGTAGTAGTAGTAGTAGTAGTGGTAATGGTAGTAGTACTAGCAATAGCAATAGAAGTTGTTGTAGCAGATGTGGTAGAAGCAGTAGTAATAGTAGTTGTAGTCATAGGATTAGCAGTAGCAGTAGCAGTAGCGGTAGTGGTAGTAGTAGGAGTGGTAGGTGTAGTAGTGGTTGCAGTAATAGTAGCAGTAGTCGTAGCAGCAGTAGTAGTATTAGTTGTAGTGGTAATAGAAGTAGTGGAGTAGTGGTAGGATTAGTTGTAGCAATATTAGTAGTTGTAGTGGGAGAATTTGTAGTAATTGTAGTAATAATAGTAATAGTCATAGTTGTAGTAGTAGTAATAGAAGCAGTAGGAGAAGTAGTAGTAGCATTAGTAGCAGTAATACTAGTAGAAGGAGTAGTAGTCGTTGCAGTAGGACAAGTATTAGGAGTATTAATAGTAGTATCATTAGTAGTTGTAGCATTATGAGTTGCAGTAACAACAACAAGAACAAAAGTAATAGTAGAAGTAATAGTAGTAGTAGCAGTATTAGTAGTAGTCGACGTTGTAGTAGTAGTAGTTGAAGTCGTATTAGCCATCGTAGTAGTTGTAGTAGTAGTAGTAGTAGTAGTATTTATAGTAGTACAGGTAGTAGCAGTAATAGAAACTATGGTAGTAGTAGTAGTAGTAGTATTTGTAGTAGTACAAGTAGTAGCAATAATAGATACTATAGTAGTAGTAGTTGTTGTAGTAGTAGTAATAGCAGAAGTAGTAGTAGTAGTTGTTGTTGTAGAAGTTGTAGTAGTAGTAGCAGAAGTAGTGGTAGACGTAGCAACAGTAGTATTAGTTGTATTAGGAAAAGTACTTGTAATTGTTGCAATAGCAGTACTAATGGTAGTACTAGCAGTGGTAGCAATAGTAATGGCAATAGCAGTAGTAGTAGTAGTAGTGGCAGTAGGAGCAGTAGTATTAGTAATTGTAGTGGTAGTAGTTATAGTAGTATTACGTGCAGAAGTAGTAGTAGTAGTTTCAGGAGTAGGAGTAGAAGTAGTAGTACATGTAGTTGTGTTAGTAGCAGAAGTAACGAAGGTAGTAGTAGTGGTAAGAGTAGTTGTAGAAGTTGTAGTGGTAGTACCAGTACTAGTAGTAGGAGAAGTAGTAGTAGTAGCAGTAGTAGTAGGAGGAGGAGGAGGAGGAAGAGGAGGTGTAGTAGTAGCAGTAATAGATGTGGTGGCGATAGTAGTAGCACTAGTAGTAGTAATAGTGGCAGGAGTTGTAGTAGTAGCAACAATAGGAGTAGTAGTTGTTGTTGTAGCTATAGTAGGAGGAGTAGTAGTAGTAGTTGCAGTAGCAGTAGTAGTAGTAGTAGTAGGAATTATAGTATTGGTGATAGTAGTAATAGTAGTATGAGCATTAATAGTAATAGTAGTAGTAGTGGTAGCAGCAGCAGCAGCAGCAGTAGTAGTTGTTGTGGTGATAGCAGTAGTATTAGCAGTAGCAGTAGTAGAAGCAGCAGTAGTGGAAGCAGAAGTAGGAGCTGCAGCAGTAGCAGCAGCAGCAGTAGTAGCAGCAATAGTAGTAGTAGTAGTAGTAGCTGTGATAGTCGCAGTATTAGTAGTAGCTGTATTAGTAGTAGCAGCAGCAGTGGTAGTAGCAGCAGTAGTAGTAGTGATAGTAGTAGTATTAGCAGTAGCAGTAGTAGTAGTAGCAGTCGCAGTAGCAACAGTAGTAGTCGCGGCAATTGTAGTTGTAGTAGCATTAATGGTAGCGGCAACAACAGCAAAAGTAGTAGTGTTGTAGTAGTAGTAGTAGTCGCTATAGCAGTTGTAGTAGCAGCTATAATAGTAGAAGTAGCAGAAGTTGTCGTAGCTGTAGTTGTGGTACTAGTAGAAGTAGTAGTAGTAGTAGTAGCCATAGCAGCAGCAACCGCTATACCAGTAGCAGCAGTAGGAGTAGGAAGCGAATTAGTGTTAGTAGTAGCAGTAGCAGTAGTAGTAGTAGTTGTTGTAGTAGCAGTCGTAGTAGTGGTAACTATAGCAGCAGTAGTAGTAGCACTAGTAGTTGCGGGATTTGTTGTCATTGTCACAGTAGCATTAGTAGTATTAATAGTGGAAGTAGTAGTAGCAGTGCTAGCAGCAGAATTAGTAGTAGTATGAAAAGAATTAGTAGTACTAGTAGTAGTAGCAGGAGTAGTAGCGGCAGAAGCAGTAGTAGTATTACTGATAGTTGTAGTAGTTGGATTATTGGTAGTAACGACAGTAGTAGTAGTAGTAGTAGTAGTCGTAGTAGTAGTAGCAGTAGTAGCAATAGTTGTAGTAGAAGTTGTAGTAGTAGTAGCAGTAGTAGTAGTAGTGGGAGTAGTTGTAGTAGTAGTAGCTATAGTAGTGGTTGCAGTAGTAGTAGCAATAGTAGTAGTTGTGGCAATAGTATTAGTTGTAGTGGTAGTATAAGTAGTTGAGTCGTAGTAGGAGTAGTAGTAGTAGCAGTATTAGTAGTTGTACTAGGGGAATTTTTAGTATTTGTGTTAGTAGTAGTGATAGTTGTAGCAGTAGCAGTTGTAGTAGAAGCCGTAGGAGTAGTAGTAGCATTAGTAGTAGAAATAGTAGTAGTAGGAATAGTAGCAGTTGCAGAAGGAGAAGTATTAGGAGTATTAATAGTAGTACTATTAGTTGTAGTAGCAGTATGAGTAGCAGCAGCAACAAGAACAACAGAAGTAATAGTAGAAGTAGTAGTAGTAGCAGTATTAGTAGTAGTGATAGTAGTAGAAGCTGCTGTAGTAGTAGTAGTAGTAGTAGTAGTAGTAGTAGTAGTAGTCGTAGAAGTAGTAGTAGTAGCAGTTATAATTAGCAGTAAGTAGTAGTAGCAGCAAGTAGTATTAGTAGTGAGAGTGGTAGTATTAGTTATAGTAGTAGTAGTGTGGCATAGTAGCAACTGTTGGATAGCAGTAGTAGTGATAGTAGTGGTAGTATTAGCAGTAGCAGTAGTAGTAGTAGCTGTAGTAGTGGTAGTAGCAATATTAGCAGTAGTAGTAATAGTAGTAGTAGTAGTAGTGATAGTAGCCGTATTAGTAGTAGCAGCAGTAGTAGTAGTATTAGTAGTAGCAGCTGCAGTAGTTGCAGCAAATGCTGTTGTAGTAGCATTAGTGGTAGCTCCAACTATAGTAGAAGTAGTAGTCTTGTAGTAGTAGTAGTAGTCATTGTAGCAGTTGGAGTAGCTATTGTAATAGTAGCAGTAGAAATAGTTGTCATAGTTGTAGTTGTAGTACTAGTAGAAGTAGTGTTGCTAGTAGTTGTCATAGGAGCAACAACAGCAGCAGAAGTAGCAGTAGTAGTTGTAGCAAGAGTATTACTAGCAGTAGTAGTAGGAGTTGTAGTTGTAGTTGTTGCTATAGCAGCAGAATCAATTGTAGCAGTAGTAGCGGTAGTTGTAGTAGCCGTAACAGCAGTAATAATAGTACTTGTTGTCATTGCAGCCGTAGAAGCGGTAACAGTAGCCGCAATAGAAGCAGTAGTAGAGGTGGTGCTTGTAGTCGTTGTAGCTGTAATAGTAGTAGTAGTAGCACTACTAGTAGCAGAATTAGTAGTAGTACGAAAAGAACTAGTAGTAGTAGTAGGAGTAGCAGCAGTAGTGGTATTAGTAATAGTAGTAGCAATTGGAATAGTGGTAGTAGCGGCAGTACTAGTAGCAGTTGCAAGAGTAGTAGTAGTAGTAGTAGAAGTTGTAATAGTAAGAGCAGCAATAGTCAGAGTGGGAGTAGTAGCAGTAGTAGTAGCTGTAGTAGTGGTTGCAATAGTAGTAGCAGTAGTAGTAGTGGTGGTAGCAGTATTAGTTCTAGTGGTAGTATAAGTAGTAGAGATGTAGTAGTAGTAGTCGCTACAACTGTAGTTGTAGTAGCATTAGTGGTAGCGGCAACAATAGCAGAAGTAGTAGTGTTGTAGTAGTTGTCGTCGTTGTAGCAGTTGGCCTATACAGTAGTAGTAGTTGTTGTAGCTATAGTTCTAGTACTAGTTGAAGTAGTGTTCGTAGTAGCAGCCATAGCGGCAGTAGCAGTAGCAGCAGTAGTAGTAGCAAGAGTATTACAAGTAGTAGTAGTAGGAGTAGTAGTTGTAGCGTTTGTTGTTGTAGCAGAATCAATAGTAGGAGTAGTAACAGTAGTTGTAAAAGCAGCAGCAGTAGTAATTGTAGTAGTTGTAGTAGTAGTAGTAGCAATAGCAGTAGTTATTATTGTAGCAGATGTGGTAGAAGCAGTAGTATTAGCAGTAGTAATAGCAGTAGCAGTAGAGGTAGTAGTAGGAGTACTAGGTGTAGTAGTGGTTGCAGTAATAGTAGTAGTAGAAGTAGTAGTAGCAGTAGAATTAGTTGGAGTGGTAGGAGAAGTAGTAAAGTAGTGGTAGGAGTAGTAGTAGTAGCAGTATTAGTAGTTGTAGTAGGAGAATTTGTAGTAACTGTAGTAGTAATAGTAATTGTCTGAGTAGTAGGAGTAGTAGTTGAGGAAGTAGGATAAGTACTAGTAGCCGTAGGAGTAGTAGTAGCATTAGTAGCAGTAATAGTCGTAGAAGGAGTAGCAGTAGTTGCAGTAGGACAAGTATTTGGAGTATTAATAGTAGTATCATTAGTAGTAGTAGTAGTATGAGTTGCAGTAGCAGCAACAACAAAAAAAGTAATAGTAGAAGAAGTACTAGTAGTAGCAGTATTAGTAGTAATTGACGTTGTAGTAGTAGTACTAGTCGTAGTCGTATTAGCCGTAGTAGTAGTTGTAGTAGTGGTAGTAGTAGAAGTAGTAGTAATTGTAGCATTAGTAGTAGTAGCAGAAGCAGTAGTAGTAGTAGTATTTATACTAGTACAGGTAGTAGCAGTAATAGAAACTATAGTTGTAATAGTAGTGTTTGTAGTAGTACAGGTAGTAGGAATAATAGATATTATAGTAGTAGTAGTATTTGTTGCGGTAGTAGTAGCAGAAGTAGTAGCAGTAGTAGTAGATGTAGAAGTTGTAGTAGTAGTAGTAGTAGAAGTTGTGGTAGACGTAGCAACAGTAGTATTTGTTGTAGTAGGAAAAGTAGTTGTATTAGTTGCAATAGCAGTACTAGTGGTAGTACTAGCAGTGGTAGCAATAGTAATGGTAGTAGTAGTAGTGGTGGTGGTAGTAGGAGCAGTACTATTAGTAATAGTAGTGGTAGTAGTATTAGTTGCGGAAGTAGTAGTAGTAGTTTCAGGAGTTAGAGTAGAAGTAGAAGTAGATGTAGTTGTGTTAGTAGCAGAAATAACGGAGGTAGTAGTAGTAGCAAGAGTTGTAGTAGAAGTAGTAGTGGTAGTACTAGTACTAGTAGTAGGAGAAGTAGTAGTAGCACGAGTAGTAGGAGGAGGAGGAGGAGGAGGAAGAGGTGTAGTAGTAGTAGTAGTAGCTATGGTAGCAGTAGTAGTAGCACTAGTAGTAGTAGTAATAGTGGCAGGAGTTGTAGTAGTAGCAGTAATAGGAGTAGTTGTTGTTGTTGTAGTGGTTGTTGTTGTAGCAGTAGTAGAAGTTGTAGCAACAGTAGGAGTAGTTGTATTAGTTGTAGTAGTAGTAGGAGTAGTAGTAGTAGTTGAAGTAGCAGTAGTAGTAGTAGGAATTACAGTAGTGGTAGCAGCAGTAGTAGTAGTGTAGCATTAATAGTAATTATTGTAGTAGTAGTAGTAATAGTAGTAGTACTACTAGTGATTGTAGCAGTATTAGCAGTAGCAGTAGCAGTAGTAGCAGTAGTAGCAGTAGTAGTAGTGATTGTAGCGGTATTAGCAGTAGCAGTAGTAGCAGTAGTAGTTGTAGCAGCAGCAGTAGTAGTGATGGTGGTAGTATTAGCAGTAGCAGTAGTTGTGGTAGTAGTAGTAGTAGTAGTAGTATTAGTAGTATTAGTGTTAGCGGCAACAACAACAGATGTAGTAGTGTTCTAGTAGTAGAAGTAGTCGTTGTAGCAGTTGGAGTAGCTGCTGTGATAGTAGGAGTAGTAGTCGCTGTTGTAGCCGTAGTTGTAGTACTTCTTGAAGTAGTATTGGTAGTATTACCCCTAGCAGCACCAACAGCAACAGTAGTAGCAGCAATAGTAGTAGCAAGAGTATTACTAGTAGTAGTACTTGGAGTTGTAGTTGTAGTTGTTGTTGTAGCAGCAGAATCAATAGTAGCAGTGGTAGCAGTGGTTGTAGTGATCGTAATAGCTGTAATAATAGTAGTTGTTGTAGTAGCAGTTGTAAGAGCGGTAATTGTAGCCATAGTAGAAGCAATAGTAGAAGTGATACTTGTTGTCGTTGTAGCTGTAATAGTAATCATAGTAATCATGGAAGTAGTAGTAGCACTTCTAGTAGCAAAATTAATAGTAGTGCGAAAAGAAGTAGTAGCAGTAGTAGTAGCAGCAGCAGCAGCAATAGTAGTATTTGTGATAGTAGTGATAGTTTGAGTAGTGGTAGTATCTGCAGTAATAGTAGCAGCTGCAGGAGTGGTAGTAGTTCTAGTAGTAGTAGTAGTTGCTATTATTGTTGTTGCAGTAGTAGTAGTAGTAGTGGCAGTAGTAGTAGAAGTTGTAGTAGGAGTGGGAGTAGTAGTAGTAGTAGTAGCTGTAGTAGTGGTTGCAGTAGTAGTAGTAGTAGGAGTAGTGGTGGCAGCAATATTAGTTGTAGTTGTCCTATAAGTAGTAGAGTAGTAGTAGGAGTAGTAGTAATAGCTGTATTAGTAGTTGTAGTAAGAGAATTTTCAGAAATTATTATAGTAGTAGTAATAGTCGTAGAAGTAAGAGTAGTAGAAGCAGTACGAGTAGTAGTAGTAGTAGTCGTAGGAGTAGTAGTAGCACTAGTAGCTGAAGTAGTAGTAGTAGGACTAGTGGCAGTTGTAGTAGCAGAAGTATTAGGAGTATTAATAGTAGTAGTAGTATGAGAAGCAGCAGTAACAACAATAATTGAAGTAATAGTAGAAGTAGTAGCAGTAGCAGTGTTAGTAGTAGTTGACGTTGTAGTAGTAGTAGTAGTAGTAGTCATATTAGATGTAACAGTAGTTGTAGAAGTAGTAGTAGTAGTAGTAGTAGTAGTAGTAGTAGTAGTAGTAGCATTAGTAATAGTAGTAGAAGAACTAGTAGTAGTAGTAGTGTTTGTAGTAGTATAGCTAGTAACTGCAATAGAAACTATAGTGGTAGTAGTAGTAGTTGTTGTTGTTGTAGTAGTAGTAGTAGTTGTTGTTGTTCTTGTAGTAATAGTTGCAGTAGTAACAGCCGTTTAAGTAGCTGTAGTAGTATTAGTAGTAGTATTTGTAGCAGCAAAAGTAGTAGTAGCAGCAGTAGTAGTAGTGATAATGGTAGTATTTGCAGTAATCGTAGTAATAGTAGCAACAGCAGCTGCAGCAGTAGCAGCAGTAATGGTAATAGAAGTAGTAGTGATAGTAGTAGTATTAATGGTAGCAGTAGTAGTAGTAGTAGTCGTAGTAGCAATAGTAGTAGTCACAGCAACGGTAGTTGTGGTAGCATTAGTGGTAGCGGCAACAATAGTAGAAGTAGTAGTGTTGTAGTAGTAGTAGTCGTTATAGCAGTTGTAGTAGCTGCTGTTGTAGTAGCAGTAGCAATAGTTTTTGTAGCTATAGTTGCAGTACTAGTTGAAGTAGTGTTCGTTGTAGTAGCCATAGTGGAAGCAGCAGTAGCAGTAGTAGTAGCGGATGTTGTACTCGTTGTAGCATTCACAGTAGTAGTAGTAATAGTTAATGTTGTAGTAGCACTACTAGTAGCAGAATTAGTAGTCGTACGAAAAGAAGTAGTAGTACCAGTAGTAATAGCAGCAGCAGAAGTAGTAGTAGTAGCAGTAGCATTAGTATTTGGATAGTAGTGGAAATTGAATTAGTGGTAGTAGCGGCAACAGTAGTAGCAGCTGTAGGAGTAGAAGCAGTAGTAGTTGTTGTAGTTGTAGTAGTAGTACTAGTAGTAGCAGCAGTAGTAGTAGAAGTAGTAGTAGCAACAGTAGTAGTAGTCGTAGGAGTAATAGTAGTTGTAGGAGTAGTAGTAGTAGTAGCTGTAGTCGTGGTTGCAGTAGTAGTAGCAGTAGTATTAATTGTAGTGGTAGTAGAAGTAGTAGAGTAGCAATAGGAATAGTATTAGTAGCAGTATTAGTAGTTGTAGTAGGAGAATTTGTAGTAATTGTAGTAGTAGTAGTAATAATCGTATTAGTAGGAGTAGTAGTAGAAGCAGTAGGAGGAGTAGTAATACTCATAGGAGTAGTAGTAGCTTTAATAGTAGTAATAGTGGTAGTAGTTGCAGTAAGAGAAGTATTAGGAGTCTTAATAGTTGTAGTGTTTGTAGTCGTAGTAGTATCAGTAGCAGCAACAACAACAACAGAAGTAATAGTAGAAGTAGTATTAGTAGTTGACGTTGTAGTAGTAGTAGTAGTAGTAGTAGTCGTAGTAGAATTAGTAGTAGTAGTAGAAGTAGTAGTAGTAGTAGTATTGTAGTAGTTGATGTAGTAGTAGTAGTAGTAGTAGTAGTATTAGCCATAGCAGCAGCAGCAACAGTAGAAGTAGTAGTAGTAGTAGTAGTAGCACTAGTAGTTTTAGTATTAGTAGTAGTAGTAGTAGTATTTGTAGTAGTACTAGCAGTAGCAGTAATATAAACTACAGTAGTAGTAGTAGTTGCAGTAGTAGTAGTAGTAGTAGTAGTAGGAGTAGTAAGAGGAGTATCAGTAGTGGTGGTGGTGGTAGTAGTAGTATTTGTAGCATTAGTAGTGATAGTAATAGTAGTTGTAGCAGTAGTAATAGTAGTAGTATTAGCTGTAGCTGCAGTAGTAGTAGCAGTAGTAGTAGCAGTAGTAGTTGCGGCCGAGTAGTGGCTGCTACAATAGTAGCAGCAGTAGTAGTAGTAATAGTAGAAGTATTAGTAGTACTAGTAGTAGTACTAGTAGTCGGACTAGTAGCAACTGTAGTTGTAGTACCATTAGTAGTAGTGGCAACAACAACAGAAGTAGTAGTGTTGTAGTAGTACATATAGTCACTGTAGCAGATGTAGTAGCAGCTGTAGTAGCCATAGCAGTAGTTGTTGTAGCAGTTGTTGAAGTTCTAGTAGAAGTAGAAGTAGTAGTAGTAGTAGTGCAGATAGTAGCAGCAGTAGTAGTAGCAGTAGCAAGAATATTAGTTGTTGTAGTAGCAGCAGTAGTAGTAGTAGTTAATATTGTAGCAACAAAATGAATAGTAGCAGTTGTAGCAGTAATTGTAGTAGTTGTAATAGAAGTAATAATCGTAGTTATTGTAGTAGCGGTTCTAGTAGTGGTAACAGTAGCAGTAGTAGTAGCAGTAGTAGTTGCGGTAGTTGTAGTTGTTGTAGCAGTAGCAGTAGTAGTAGTAATAGCGGATGCAGTAGTAGTACTACTAGTAGTAGAATTAGTAATAGTGAAAAAAGACGTAGTAGTAGCAGTAGTAGGAGCAGTAGTTGTTGCAGCAGTGGCAGCCGTAGTAGTATTAGTGATAGTATTTGTACTTGGATTAGTGGTAGTAGCAGCAGTAGCAGCAGCAGCAGTAGTAGTAGTTGCAGTAGTAGTAGTGGTAGCTGCAGCAGTAGTAGCAGTTGTAGTAGTAGTAGCATCAGCAGCATTACGAGTAGAAGTAGTAGTAGTTAAAAGTAGTAGTAGTAGTTGTCGTTGTTGTAGTAGTAGAAGCTGTAATAGTACCTATTGTAGTAGTTGTAGTAGTGGTCGTACCAGAAGTAGTACTAGTGCTAGTAGTAGTAGTAGTAGTAGTAGCAGTCGTAACAGAAGTAGTAGTTGCAGCAGTCTTACGTGTAGTAGTAGTTGCAGTTGTAGTAGTAGTAGTAGTAGTAATGGTAGTAGTAGTTGTAGTAGTAGCAGTAATAGTATTAGCAGTAGTAGTGGCAGTAGTACTAGTAGTAGTAGTAGCCACAGTAGTAGTAAGAATAGTAGTAGTACTAGCAGTAACAGTTCTAGTAGTAGTAGTCGTACTAGTAGCAATAGTAGTAGTTGTACCAGAAGTAGCTGTAGCAGCACTCGTAGTAGTACGAGAAGTAGTAGTTGTTGTTATTATGGGAAAAGTAGTAGTAGTCATAGTAGTTGTAGTAGTTGTAGTTGTAGTAGTCGCATCAACACTAATAATAGTAGTAATAGTAGTTGTAATAGTAGTAATAATAGTAGCAATAGTAGCAGAAGTAGTAGTAGTTGTCGAAGTAGTAGTCGTAGTTGTTGTATTTGCAGTAGTGGTAGTAGTAGTGGCAAAAGTTGTTGTGCTAATAGTAGTTGTAGTGGAAGTAGTAGTAGTAGTTCGAGTAGTAGTCGCAGAGGTACTTATAGCAGATGTAGTAGTAGTAGTAGTAGAAGTTGTAGCAGTGTAGTTGCAGTGGTAGTACTAGCAACAGTAGTAGTAGTAGGAGTAGTAGTAATAGTCATTGTAGCACCAGTAGCAAGAGTAGTAGGAGTAATAGTAGTAGCAGCAACAACACTAATAGTAATCTTAGTAGTAGTAATAGTTGCAACAGTAGTAGTAGCAGATGTAATAGTAGTATAATTAGTAGCAACAACAGTTGCAATACTACTACTAGTAGTTGTTGTAGTAGTAGAAGCAGCAATCATAGTAGAAGTAGTAGTAGTTGTTGTTGTTGTACTAGTAGTAGTACCAGTAGTATTAGAAGTAGTAGTAATAGTGGAAGTTGTAGTAGTAACAGTAGTAGTAGCGGCAGTAGTAGTAGTAGTACTGGTTGTAGTGTAGTATAAGTACTAGAAGAACTAGTAGAAGTAGTCGAAGTAGAAGTAGTTGTAGCAACTATTGTTGTCGTTGTTGTTGTTGTTGTAGTAGTAGTAGTAGTAGCAGTAGTACTTGTAGCAATAGGCGTTTCAGCAGCTGAAGGAGCAACAGCAGCAATAATATTAGTAGTAGAAGTAGTAGTAATAGTAGTAGCGAAGTAGTTGCGGTGTAGTAGTAGTAGTAGAAATAGTAATAGTCATAGAAGCAGTAGTAGTAGTAGTATAAGTAATTGTAGTAGTAGTAGTAGTTGGTGTTGTAATAGTTGTGGTAGTAGCAGTAGTAGTAGTAGGTGTAGCAGTACAAGTACCAACCATTACTAGAACTACTACTCCAAACACTCCTACTAATATTACGACTACTACTGCAACAACTACTACGACTACTGCCACTACTGCAACTATTAGTATTGCTACGACTACTACAACTACAACTGCTACTGTTGCTGCTGCTACGACTACTACTATGACTACTTCTCCTACTACTACCACTTCTACTACTACCACTACTAATACTACTACTACCACTGCTACCACTACTACTATTGCTTCTACCACTACTACTACTACTACTACAACTTCTACTATTAATACAACTACTACTACCACTATTACTGCTTTTAGGACTACCACTACAACTATAACAACAACTACAACAACTATTACCTCCGCTACAACTTTTACTACCACAACAACTAATACTACTACTACAACTATCATTACAATAGCAACTACTACTACTGCTACTACTACTACTACTACTACTTCAACTGCTGCTACTACTGCTACTACTACTTCAACTGCAACAACTGCTATTGCTCCAATTGTTGCTTCTGCTACTACTACTACTACTACTACTCTTCCTCCTTCTCCTACTATTACTACTACTCCAATTGCCACTTCCGCTACTACTACTGCTACTGCTATTACTACTACCACTACTACTACTACCACCACCACCACTACTACTACTACTTGTACTCCTACTACTACTGCTGCTGCTACTACTATTACTACTACCACTACTGTTGTTGTTGCTGCTACTACTACTACTACTACTACTACTGCCACTACAACCACTTCTATTACTACTGCTATTAGTACTACTACTATTACTGCTACTGCTAATGCTGCTGCTACTACTACCACTACAACTACTACAGCAATTACTACTACACTACTACCACTGCTACTCGTGTAACTATTACTATTAGTACCACTATTGCTACTACTACTTCTAGTAGTAGTAGCACTACTGCTACTACTTCTAGTAGTAGTAGCACTACTGCTACTACTTCTATTACTACTACTTCTGCTGCTGCTGCTGCTACTACAACTACTACAAGAACTACTACTACTACTCCTATTGCTACTACCACTACAACTACTACTACTTCTGTTGCTACTGCTATAACAACTACTATTGCTACTTCTACAACTCTTACTACTACTACTCCTACCACCACTACTACTACAACTCCTACTACCGCTACTACTGCTTCTGCCACTACTACCACAACTCCTGCCACTATTACTACTGCTACTAGCACTATTAATAATTCTACTACTACAACTTCTGCTACAACAACAACTACTGCTACTACTACTGCAACTGCTACAGCTACGATTACTACTACTACTACTACTACTACAACTACTACTACTAGTACTTATATAGCAAGAACTACAGCCACAGCGGCTGCTACTGCTGCAACGATTGCTATCGCTATACTTCTGCTACTACTTTTGCTACTATTACTGTTGCTACTACTACTTCTACTACTACAACAACTACTACTTCTACTACTAC
>RXID01012354.1:1087-62035 GCA_005019695.1 Trichopus zeylanicus subsp. travancoricus
TAGCAGTTGTTGTAGTGGCAGTTGTTGTAGCAGTAGCAGTCGTGGTAGGAGCATAGTAGTAGTAGCTTTCGTTGTTGCAGTAGGAGTAGTTGTAGTGGCAGTAGTAGTAGCAGCAGCAGCAGCAGCCGCAGTAGTAGTAGTTGTAGTAGTAGTAGTAGTAGTAGTAGTAGTAGTAGTAGTAGTCGTAGTAGTAGTAGTAGTAGTAGTTGTTGTTGTAGTAGTTGTAGTAGTGGCAGGTGTTGTAGCAGTAGTAGCAGTTGCTGTAGTGGCAGTTGTTGTAGCAGTAGCAGTCGTGGTAGGAGCATAGTAGTAGTAGCTTTCGTTGCTGCAGTAGCAGTAATAGTAGTGGCAGTGGTAGCAAAAATAGTAAAAGTACCAATAGCAGTAGCTGAAGTAGTTGTAGTATTTATTGTAGTATTAATAAAAGTAGCAATGCAATCGTAGTTGTAGCATGAGAAGTAATAGTAGCTTTACTAGCATGAGAAGTAGTTGTTGTAGCAGTGGTAGTAGTAGTAGCATAAGTAGTAGTACCAGTAGTAGTACTGGAATATGGAGTAGTAGTAGGAGATGTAGTAGTTATTTTAATTATAGGAGAGGTTGCAGTAGTAGCAGTCATAGTAGTAGCAGTAGTATCTATAGTAGTAGTTGTAGTAGTAATAGTAGTTGTAGAAGTAGAAATAGTAGTAGTAAATGTAGTTGTAGTAGTAGTAGTAGTTGCAGTAGCAGTTGTAATAGTAGTAGTAGAAGTCGAAGTCCCAGTCACAATAATAGTTGTAATAGAGATAGCAGTAGTAGTTATAATAGTAGTAGTATTAACAGTAGTAGTTGTAGTAGTAGTAGTAGAAGTAGTAGTAGTAGTAGTAGTAGTAGTTATAGTAGTAGTAGTGCTAGTAGTAATATTGTACTAATAATAGTAGTAATAGTCACAGCAACAGCAGTAGTAGTAACTGTAGCAATAGCAGTAGTAGCAATAGTACTAGTAGTGGTAGCAGAAGCAATAGTAGCACTAGCTGTAGTAGAAGTATTAGTAGCAGCAACAGCAGCAGTAGCAGTAGTAGTAGTAGTAGTAGTTATAGTAGTAGTTCTAGTAGTTGTAGTAGTAATGTTAGTTGTGGAAGAAGTAGGAGTCATAAGAGTAGCAATGATAGAAGTAGTAGCAGCAGCAATAGCTGTAGTTGAAGCAATAGTAGTAGTAGTAAAAGGAGGAGGAGAAGGAGGAGGAGGAGTAGTAGTAGTTATGGTACTAGTAGTAGTAGAAGTAGGAGTAGTAGAAGTAGTAGTGCTAGTAGAAGCATTAGTAGTAGTAGTAGTAGTAGTAATAGTAGTAGTAGTATTAGTAGTAGTTGTTGTTATTGTTATTGTTGTTGTTGTTCCTCTTGTTGCAGTAGTAGTACTAGTAGTAGTAAGAGAAGTAGTAGTAGTAGTCGTGGTAGTAGTAGTGGTAGTAGTTATTGTAGAAGCAGTAGTAGTCATTGTAGTAGTAGTTGCAGAAGTAGTAGAACTAGGGGTAGTTGTAGTAATAGTTGGAGCAGCAACAGTAGTAGTAGTAATGGTAGTAGCAGCAAAAATAGTAGAAGTAGCAATAGTAGTAGCAGAAGAAATTGAGTTATTCAGTATAGTATTAATAAAAGTAGTAGTGTAATAGTAGTAGTAGCAGGAGAAGTAGTAGTAGCATTACTAGCATAAGAAGTAGTTGGAGTAGCAGTGGTAGTAGTAGTAGTTGCAGTAGTAGTACCAGTAGTGGTACTGGAATATGGAGTAGTAGTAGGAGATGTAGCAGTTATTTTAATTATAGGAGAGGTTGCAGTAGTAGCAGTCGTTGTAGTAGCAGTAGTATCTATAGCTGTAGTTGTAGTAGTAATAGTAGTAGTAGAAGTAGAAGTAGTACTAGTAATGGTAGTTGTAGCAGTAGTAGCAGTAGTAGTAGTAGTAGTAGTAGTAGTAGTAGTTGCAGTAGTAGTAGTAATAGTAGTAGTAGAAGTAGAAGTGGCATTCAAAATAATAGTTGTAATAGAGATAGCAGTAGTAGTTATAATAGTAGTAGTAATAACAGTAGTAGTAGTAGTAGTAGCGGTAGTAGTTATAGTAGTAGTAGTACTAGTAGTAGCAATTGTACTAATAATAGTAGTAATAGTAGCAGCAACAGTAGTAGTAGTAATTGTAGCAATAGTAGCAGTAGTAGCTGTAGTATTAGTAGTAGTAGAAGAAGCAATAGTAGCACTAGCAGCAGTAGAAGTAGTAGTAGTAGCAGCAATAGTAGTAGTAGTAGTAGTACCAGTAGTTAGAGTAGTAGTTGTAGTAGTTGTAGTAGCAATCGTAGTTATGGAAGTAGTAGGAGTCATAGGAGTAGCAACGGTAGAAGTAGCAGCAGCAGTAGTAGCAGTAGTTGAAGCAATAGTAGTAGTAGTAAAAGGAGGAGGAGGAGGAGGAGGAGTAGTAGTAGTTATAGTACTAGTAGTAGTAGAAGTAGGAGTACTAGAAGTAGTAGTACTAGTAGAAGTATTTGTAGTAGTACTAGTAGCAGTAGTTGTAGTAGTAGTAATAGTAGTATTAGTATTAGTAGTAGTAGTTATTATTGTTGTTGTTGTTGTTGTTGTTGTTGCTCTTGTTGCAGTAGTAGTCCTAGTAGTAGTAGGAGAAGCAGTAGTAGTCGTGGTAGTAGCAGTGGTAGTAGTTATTGTAGAAGCAGTAGTAGCCATTGTAGTAGTAGTTGTAGAAGTAGTAGAATTAGGGGTAGCAGTAGTAATAGTTGGTGCAACAACAGTAGTAGTAATAATTGTTGTAGTACTAGTAGCTGTAGTAATAGAAGTTGTAGTAGCAGAAGTAGTAGCTATAGTAACACTTGTTGTAGCTATAATAGCAGTAGAAGCAGCTATAGTAGAACTAGTTGTTGGAGCTGGAGTAGCAGTAGAAATAGTACAAGTAGTAATAGTAGTAGCAGTAGCAGTACAAGGGGTACTACTACTAGTAGTAATAGTAGTAGCAATAGCAGTAGCTGTAGTAGTAGTTATCATACTTGTAGTGGTAGCAGCTGTAGTATTAACAAATGATGCAGGAGCAGCAGCAGCATTAGTAGTATTAGGAGTAGTTCTAGTAGTAGTCGTAGTAGTAGGAGCAATAGTAGTAGTAGTAGTACAAGCTGTAGAAGTAGTAGTAGAAGTAGTAGAAGCTGCAGCAGTGGGAGCAGTAGTTATAGCAGTAGCAATAGAAGTAGCAGTAGCAGTAGTAGTAGAAGTATGAGCAACTGTAGCAGCAATAGTAGTTTTTGTAGTAGTAATAGTAGTAGTAGTAGTGGTAACAATAATATTTGTAGCAGTAGTAGTAGCATTAACAACAATAGTAGTTGCTGTAGTGGTTGTTGTAGCAGTAGTAGTAGGGGTTGTAGAAGTAGCATAAGCAATAGCATTAGTAGTAATTGCAGTAGTAGCAGCAACAGTAGCAACAGCAGTAGTAGTTGCGGTAGTATTAGCATAAGTAGTAGTAGTTGTAGTAGTGGTAGTAGTAGAAGTAGTAGTATTATTATTAGTAGTAGTCAGAGTAGAAGTTGTAGCAGTCGTAGCAGTGATTGTAGTAGCAATAATAGTAGCAGTAGTAGTGGCAGTAATAGTTATAGCAGTAGTAGCAATGGTAGTAGTTGTAGTAGTAGCAACAGTAGTAGTCATAGTAGCTGTGGTAGTTGTAGTAGCAGTTGTAGCTATAGTAGCAGCGGCAGTAGTAGTAGTAGCAGTAATAGTGGAAGCAACAGTAGTAGTAGCAGTAGTAGTAGAAGAAGCATTAGCAATAGTAGTAGTAAGAAGAAGTAGTAGTAGTAGCTACTGTATTATGAGAAGTAGTTGGAGTAGTACTACTAGTTATAGTAGTAATAGTAGTAGCAGTAGTAGTTGTAGTAGTACTTATGGATGTAGTAGTACTAGTAGTAGTAGCAGCAGCAGTAGTAGTAATAGTAGTAGCAGTAGTAGTAGTAGTAGTAGTTGTAGTAGTGGCAGTTGTTGTAGTAGCAGTTGTTATAGAAGTAGCAGTCACAGTAGGGGCATAGTAGTAGTAGCATTCGCTGCTGTAGTAGCAGTAATAGTAGTGGTGGTGGTAGCAGAAATAGTGGAAGTAGCAATAGTAATAGCTGAAGCAGTTGTAGTATTCATTGTAGTTTTAATAAAAGCAGTAGTGCAATAGTAGTAGTAGCAGGAGAAGTAGTAGTAGCTTTACTAGCATGACAAGTAGTTGGAGTAGCAGCAGTGGTAGCAGTAATAGTACAAGTAGTAGTAATTTTCGCATAAGTAGTAGTAGTAGTAGTTATTGTTGTAGTAGTATTAATAGTCGTAATAGTATTTGTATTAGTAGTAGTCATCATAAAAGTTGTAGCAGTAGTCGCAGCAGTAGCAAAAGTAGTAATGGTCGCAATAGCAGTAGTAGCAACTGTAGTTGCATAGTAGTAGTAGTCCTAGCTGTTGTAGCAGTAATAGTAATAGCAGTAGTGGCAGTAATAGTAGATGCAACAGTGGTAGTAGTAGTAGTAAAAGTAGCTGTAGCAGTAGTAATAAAAGTAGTAGTGGTCGTAGTAGCTGTAGTAGTAGCTAGTAGCAGTAGTAGTAGTAGTAGCAACAATAGTTATAGTACTAGTACTAGCAGTAGTAGTAGTAGTAGCTGTAGTAGTAGTTGTAGTAGTAGCAATAGCACTAGTAGTAGTAGTAACAGTAGCAGCAGTAGTAGTAGCGGTAGTAGCAACCATCGTAGTAGTAGTAGTAGTGCTAGTATTGGTAGTAGTAGTAACAACAATAGTAGTAGCAGTGGTAGCAGTAATAGTACAAGTAGCAGTAATTTTCGCAAAGTAGTTGTAGTAGTAGTTGTTGTTGTTGTAGTAGTAGTAGTAGTATTTGTATTAGTAGTAGTCATCGTAAAAGTTGTAGCAATAGTTGCAGCAGTAGCAATAGTAGTAATGGTAGTAATAGCAGTAGTAGCAGCTGTAGTTGGAGTAGTAGTAGTAGTCCTAACTATAGTAGCAGTAATAGTAATAGCAGTAGTGGCAGTAATAGTAGATGCAACAGTGGTAGTAGTCGTAGTAAAAGTAGCTATAGCAGTAGTAATAAAAGTAGTAGCAGCACAAGTAGAAGAAGTTGGAGAAGCAGTAGTAGTAGTAGCAGTAGAAGTAGTAGTAGCTGTAGTTGTAAGAAATTTAGTTAGAGTAGCATTAGCAACAACAGTAGTAATAGTAGTAGCTATAGTAGAAGTAGCTGTTGTTGGCAGTCGTAGTGGTAGCTGTAGTAGTAGTACTAGCAACAGCTGTAGCAGTAGTTATAGCAGCTGTAGCAGTAGCAGTAGTAGTAGTTTGAGGAGAAGTAGTAGCAGTTGTTATTGTTGTTGTTGTAGTTGTAGGAGATGTAGTAGTAGTAGTAGTAGTAGTAGTAGTACCAATTGAAGCAATTGTAGAAGTAGTACTATTTGTAGCGATAGTAGGAATTGTAGCAGTAGGAGTAGTAGTAGTAGTATCTGTAGCAGTAGTAATGGAAGTTGTAGTAGTAGTAGAAGTAACAGCAGTAGTAGCAGTAGTAGTAGAATCATGAGCAGTTGTAGTAGTAGTAGTAACTAGTAGTATCTATAATAGTAGTAATAGAAGTTGTAGTAGTAGTAGATGTAACAGTAGTGGTAGCAGTAGTAGTAGAATCATGAGCAATTGTAGTAATAGTAGTAACAGTAGTAGTTGTTGTTGTTATTTCTTAATAGTAGTAGTAGTCGCAGTCATAGTAGTGGTAGCAATAGTAACCATTGTAGCAGAAGTAGGAGTAGTTGTAGCTGTAGCAGTAGAAGTAGTAGTAACAATAATAGTAGTAGTCGTAATAGTAGTAGTCATAATAGTAGTAGTTGTTGTTATAGTAGTAGTGGTAGTAGTAGTTAGAGTACTAGTAGTAGCAGTAGAAGTATTAGCTCAAGCAATAGTAGTGGTAGTAGTAGTTGTAGTAGCAGTAGTAGAAGTGGCAATAGCAACTATAGCAGTAATAGTTGTAATAGTTGTGGCAATAGTTATGGTAGCAATAGCTGTTGTAGTACTAGTAGCAGTAGTAGGACCTATAGTAGCAGTAGTAGTAGCAACAGTAGCAATTGCAATAGTAGTGGCTACAGTAGCAGTACTTGTTGTTGTTGTAGCAGAGCATTAGGAGAAGCAGTACTAGTTGTAGTAGTAGCAAAAGTAGTACTAGTAGTAGTAGAGCAGTAGTAGTAGTAGTGGTAGTCATGGTAGGAGCAGTTATAGTAGTAGTTGTAGAAGATGTAGCAGTAGCAATAGCAGTAGCTGTAGTAGTTGTAGTAGCTATAGTAGTTGTTGTTGTTGCTGCAATAGTAGAAGTAGTTGTTGTAGTTGTGGTAGTAGTTGTAGTAGTGGTTGTAGTAGTTATAGTAGTAGTAGTTATAGTAGTAGTGGCAGTAGGAGTAGTAGTAGCAGTAGTAGTAGCATTAGTAGTGGTTGTAGCTACAGTAGAAGTAGTAGCTGTAGTAGTGGCTATAATCACAGCAGTCGTAGTGGTAGCAGTAGCAGCGATTGTAGCTGTTGTGTCAGTAGTAGTAACAATAGTAGTAGTTTGAGTGTTAGTAGTAGTTGTTGTTGTCGTAGTAGAAGTAGTAGTAGTAGTAGTATGAGATGTACCGTATTAGTAGTTGTTGTAGTGGTAGTAGCAGTAGAAGTAGTAGTAGTCGTAATAATAGCAGTAGTAGCAGTAATAGGAGAAATAGAGTTGTAGCAGTATCAATAGTCGTAGTAGTAGTAGTAGTGCCAGTAGTAGTAGTAGCAGTAGTAATAGTACGAGTAGTAGCAGCAATGGTAGTAGAAGTAATACAAGTAGTAGCAATAAAAGTAGTAGTTGTTGTTGTAGTCGTAGTAATTATAGTAGTTATTGTTGTTGAAGTAGTCGTTGAAGTAGTAGTAGTTGTAGAAGCAGTAATATTAGTAGTAGTATTAGTGGCAATAGTAGCAGTAGTAGCAATAATTGTAGTAGTACTCATTGTAGTAGTAGGAATAGCACTAGTAGTAGCAGTTGTAGTAATAGTAGCAGTAGTAGTAGTAGTAGGCGAAATAGTAGATATAGTAGTAGAAGCAATAGTTGCAGTAGTAGTAGTTGCGGAGGTAATAGTAGTAGTAGTAGCGGTAGTAGTAGCAGTAGCAGTAGTAGCAGTGGTGACAGTATCGGCAGCTGTTTTAGTAATAGTTGTTGTTGAAGTAAAAGTTGTAGTAGTAGCTATAGCTGTAGTAATAGTAGCATTAGTAGTAGTAGCAGTAGTAGTTGTAGCAAAAGTAGTAACTATAGTAGTAGTAGTAGTAGTTGCAGTTGTAGTAGTAGCAATAATAGTCATAGAAGTAGTAGTATTACTAGTAGAAGTTGCGGTAGTAGTTGTAGTAGTAGCAGTAGTATCAGCAATAGTAGTAGTAGTAGAAGGAATATTAGTAACGGTAATAGAAGCAGTAATAGTAGTAGTAGGCGTAGCAGCAGTACGAGTAGTTGTAGTAGTAATAGTAGAAACTGTAGCTGTAGTAGCAGTAGCAATAGTAGTAGGTATAGTATTAGTAGCATTAGTAGTAATAGTAGCAGAGTGGTAGTAGTAGTAGCTATAGTAGGAGTAGTAGTATTAGCAGTAGTTGTACTAGTAGTTGTTGTTGTAGTAGCAGTAGCAATAGAGCAGGAGTTGAAGCAGTAGTTGTAGTAGTAGTAGAAGTCATACTAGTAGCAGAAGAGCGGTTGTAGCAGTAGTTGTAGTCGCAGTAGGAACAATTGTAGTAGTTGTAGTGGAAGATGTTGTTGTAGCAGAAGTAGTAGCAGTTGTAGTAGCAGTCGCAGTAGTAGTAGTGGTAAGAGAAGTAATAGTAGTAGTAGTAGTAATAGTGATAGTGTAGTAACGGTTTTTGTTGTTGCTCCTGCAGTAGTTCAAGTAATTGTTATAGTAGTTGTAGTTGTAGTAGTATTTATAGTAGTAGTAGCAGTAGTAGTAGCAGTAGGTGCAATAGTAGTAGTAGAAGTAGAAGTAGGAGGAGAAGAAATAGTAGCAGTTGTTGTAGTAGTAATTGTAGTAGCTATGGTAATAGCAGTAGTTGTGGTAGTAGTAGTAGTAGTAGTAGTAGTAGTAGCAATAATAGTAGTAGTAGTAGTCATTGTTGTACTAGTCGTGTTGGTAGTAGCAGTTATAGTAGTCGCAGCAGCAATAGCAATAATTATAGTAGCAACAATAGCCACTATAGTAGTAGCAGCAGCCATAGCAGCAATAATAGTGATAGAAGCGATAGTAGCAGTGGTAGTGGGAGTAGTGGCTGTAGTCGTTGCAACAGTAGTAGTAGCAACAATAGCGATAGTGGTCGTGGTAGTAGTAGTAACAATAATGGTAGTATTAGCAATAGTAGTAGTAGATGCACTCATAATAGTGGAAGTAGTAGTAGGAGGAGGAGAAGTAGAGTAGTAGTAGTGGAAGTGGTGAACATAGTAGAAGTAGCAGTAGTGGAAGTAGTAGTCATCATAATAGTAGCAACAGTAGTATTAGTAGGAGAAATCAAGTCGTAGCAGTAACAATAGTCGTAGTGGCAATAGTAGTATTAGTAGTAGTCGTGGTTTTAGCAGTAGCAGAAGTAGTAGTACTCGTAGTAGTAGTAGTAGCAGTAGCAGTAGTGGTATTCATTGTAGTAGTACTAGTCGCAGTAGTTGCAGTAGTAGTAGTAGTTGTTGTCATCGTTGTTGTTGTTGTTGTAGTAGTAGTAGCAGTAATATTACTAGTAGTATTAGTGGCAATAGTAGTAGTTGTAGCTGTAAAAGTTGTAGTACTATTTGTAGTAGTAGCAAAAACTGTTGCAGTTGCAATTGTAGTTGTAGTAGTAGCAGGCGAAGTAGTAGAAGTAGTAGTAGAAGCAATAGTAGCAGTAGTAGTTTTTGTGGTGGTAATAGTAGTAATAATAGCAGTAGTAGTTGTTGTGGTGGTAATAGTAGTAGTAGTAGCAGTAGTAGTAATAGAAGTTGGGGTGGGAATAGTAGCAGTAGTAGCAGTAGTGATAGTATAAGCAGTAGTAGTAGTCGTTGTTATTGTTGTAGTAGCTGTAGCGCAAGTAGTGGAAGGTGTAGGGGAAGCATCGACAGCAGCAGTAGCAGTAGTAATAGAAGAAGTAGTAGTACTAGTAATAGTAGTAATAAAAGCCCTAGTAGTAGCAGCTGTAGCAATAGTAGCTATACTAGTAGTTATAGGAGAAGTTATATGAGTAGTAGGAGTAGTAGCAACAGCAATAATAGTAGTAGTAGTAGTGGTAGTAGCAGTAGTAGTAGTAGCAACAGCAGCAGCACTAGTTGTAGTAGCAGTAATAGTAGCAGTAGTAGTAGTAGCAGTTGAAGTAGTAGTAGTCATAGTAGCAGCAGTATTAAGTGTAGTAGGAGTAGTAGGAGCAGTAGTAGTTCGAGTAATAGTGGTTGTAGTAGGAGTAGCAATAGCAGCAGCAGGAGTAGTAGGAGTAGTAGGAGTAATAGTAGTAATAGTAGTAGTAGTAGTAGTAGCAGCAGCAGTGGTAGCAGTAGTGGTAGCATTAGTAGTAGTACCCATAGTTGTTATAGTAGTAGTAGTAGCTGGAGAAGTAGTAGTAGTAGTTGAAGGAGAAGTAGTAGTAGGACCAGCTAAAGCAGTAATAGTAGTAGCAATTGTAGCGATCGGAGAAGAAGAAGGTATAGCAGTAGGAGAAGAAGAAGGTTGTAGTAGTAGTAGTAGTAGCGACATCAACAATAGCAGTAGTAGCAATAACAGCAACTGCAGTAGTATTAGTAGTAGTAGTAATAGTAGTAGTAGTAGTAGCAGCAACAACAATTGTAGTAGTGGCAGTAGTAGCAGCTAGAGTAGTAGCAATAATAGTAGTAGTAGAGACATTATTAGTAGCAATAGTAGTAGTAGCAGTATTAGTAGTAGTAGTAGAAGCAGCATTTGTACCAATAGTAGCAGTAGTAGTTGCAACAGTAGTAGAAGCATTATCGCGGTAGTAGTAGCAGTAGTGGTAGTAGCAGTAGTAGCAACAACAGTAGAAGTTGTAGTAGTGCTAGCAATAGTATTAGTCGTAGTAGTAGTAGTAGCAGCAGCAGCAGCAGAAGTTGTAGTAGTTGTAGTAGTAGTGTAATATTAGTAGTAGTAGCAACAGTAGTAGTCGCTATAGTCGTGGTTGTAGTAGTAGCAGAAGTAATCATACCAGTAGTTGTAGTAGAAGTAGTAATTGGAGATGTAGTAGTAGTCGCTGTGGCAGCAAAAGTAGAAGTAGTAGTTGTAGCAGAAGCAGATATAGGAGTAGTACTAATAGCAATAGAAGCTGTAGTAGCAGCAGTGGTAGTAGTAGTAGTTTGAGCAGCTGCAGTAATACGTGGAGTAGTAGTAGTAGTTGCAAAAGGAATTGTGGTAGTAATCCAAGTAGTAGTAGCAGTAATAATAGTAGCAGTCGTAGCAATGGTAGCTAAAGTAGTAGTAGTAGCAGAAGTAGTCATGGTAACAGTCGTAGATGCAGTAGTAGAAGAAGTAACAGTAGTAGTAGAAGTAACAGTAGTCGAAGTAGTGGAAGTAGTAGTAGTGGAGTTAGTAGTAATACTTGTAGTAGCAGCAGTTGTACTAACACTTGCAGTATGAGTAGGAGTAGAGGTAATTTTGGCAACAGAAGTAGTCACAGTGGTAATAGTAGTGTGAAAAGTAGTAGTCGTAGCAGAAGTTGTAGTAGTAGAAGTAGTAGTAGTAGTAGCAGTTGTGGTAGTAGTAGTAGTAGTCACAGTGGTACATGCAATTGCTGTAGTACTAGTAGTCGTAGTTGCAGAAGTAGTCGTAGTAGTAATAGGATGAGTAGTATTAGTAGCGCTAGCATTCGCAGTAGTCACAATAGTAGCATCAACAACAGTAGTAGCAGCAGAAGTAGTAGTAGTAGCAGTAGTAGTAGTAGTAGAAGTAGTAGTAGTAGTAGCCATAGCAGCAGTAGAAGTCGTAGTAGTAGTAGTAGCAGTAATAGTAGCAGTAGCAGTAGTAGTAGTAGAAGTGGTAGTTGTAGTAGTGGCCGTAGAAGTTGTAGTAGTAGCAGTAGTTGTAGTAGTAGGAGTAGTAGCAGCAGAAGTAGTAGTAGGAGCAGCAAAAGAAATAGTAGCAATAGAAGAAGTAGTAGATATAGCAGTAGCAGTAGCAGAAGTAGCAGCATAAGTATTAGTAGTACTAGTAGTAGTAGTGGTATTAGCTGTAGTATTAGTAGTAGCAGCAGCTGTAGTAGCAGTTGTAGTAGCAACAGTTGTAGCAGAAGCAGTAGTAGTGGCAGTACTTGCAGCAATTATAGTAGTAGCAGTAGTCGTAGCGGCCAAAGAAGCAGTAGTAGTAGTAGCTGTAGTAGTTGTAGTAGAAGCAATAGTAGTAGTCGTTGTAGCTGTAGTTGTAGTAGTAGTAGAGGTATTAGTAGTAGTAGTTGCGAAAGTAGCAGCAGTAGTAGTAGTAGCAGTAGCAGTAGTAGTAGTTGTAGTAGCAGTAGTTGTAGAAGTAGTAGTAGTAGTAGTTATAGTAGTAGTAGATGTAGCAGTTGTATCAATAGTAGAAGTAGTAGTAGTTGTAGTAGTAGTAGAGGCATTAGCAGCAGTTGTAGCGGTAGCAGCAGCAGCAGCAGTAGTAGTAGTAGTTGTAGCAATAGTAGTATCATTAGCAACAACCGTAGTAGTAGTAGTAGTTATTTTAGTAGTAGTTGTTACAGCAATGTTAATAGTAGAGGTTGTAGTTGTTATTGTATTAGTAGCAGTAGTGGTAATAACTGTAGTGGTAGTAGTAGCGACAGTAGCAATTATAATATTGGTAACAGTAGAAGTAGTAGTAGTAGTAAGAGTAGCAGTAGCTATAGCCATTGTAGCTGTAGCAGTAGTAGCAGTAATAGTTGCAATTGTAGTTGTTGTACTGGTAGAAGACGAAATAATAGTCAAAGAAGAAGTAGTAGCAGCAATTGTTGTAGTAGTAGTAGTATTCGTAGTAGTATTAGTAGCTGGATAAGTAGTAGTAGTAGTAGTGGCAGTAGTATGAGTAATAGTTGTGGTAGTTGAAGCCGTTGTAGCAATTTCAGTACTAGTAGTAGCAGTAGTAGCGGTTGCAATAATAGTAGTAGTAGTAGTAGTAGTAGTAGTTAAAGTAGTAGTAGTAGCAGCCGTAGTAGTAGTAGTAGCAGTAGTAGCAGTAGCAGTAGTGGCAGCTGCTGCAGTTGCTCGAGTAGTAGTAGCAGTTATGAAAGAAGTAGTAGTTGCAACAGTAGTAGTATTAGCAATAGCAGTAGCAGTTTTCATAATAGTAGTAGCAGTAGTAGTATTAGCAATAGTAGTAGTGGTAATAGCTGTATTATGAGAAGTAATAGTGGTAGCTAAAGCAGTAGCTGTAATAGTAGTAATATTAGTAGTAACAGTAGTAGGAGTGGTAGTTGTTGTTGTGCTAGTAGTAGTCGTAGTAGAAGTGTAGTAGTAGCAGTAATATGAGTTGCAGTAGTAGGGGTAGTAGTAGTAGTTAAAATAGTAGTAGTAGTTGTTGTTGTAGTAGTAGTAGTTGTCGTAGTAGTAGAACTAGAAGTAGTAGTAGCAGGTATAGTAGTCGCTGGAGTGTTGTAGCAGTTATGAAAGCAGTTGTACTTGCAACAGCAGTAGGCATAGTAGTAGTAGCAGTAGTAGTATTAGCAATAGTAGTAGTGGTTGTAGTTGTATTGTGAGAAGTTATAGTGGCAGCGGATGTAGTAGCAGTAATTTTAGTAGTCGTAGTTGCAGTAGTAGGAGTGGTAGTAGTAGTTGTAGTAGTAGAAGTCCTAGTAGGAGTGTAGTAGTAGTTGTTGTAGTTGGAGTAGTAGTAGTAGTATTAGTGGAAGTAGTAATAGTAATAGGAGCAGTAGGAGTAGGAGCAGTAGTCGTAGGAGTAATAGTAGTAGTAGTAGTACTACTACTACTACTAGTAGTGGTACTAGAGGTAGTTGGAGTGTTAGGAGTAGTAGTAGTAGTAATACTTATAGTGGAAGTAGTAGTGGTGGTAGAAATAGTAGTAGTAGTGAGAGTTGTTATAGTAATAGTAGTAGTACTTATAGTGGAAGTACCATTAATAGTAGTTGTTGTAGTAGTAGAAGTAGCACTTGTAGATGTAAAAGTAGCAGTTGTATTAGTAGGAGCAGTAGTAAAAGTCAAAGTTGGAGTTGGAGTTATAGTAGGAGTTGTAGTAGTTGGAGTACTACTAGTAGGAGTAGTAGTAGTAGTAGTTATAGTAGAAATAGTAGTGGTAGTGCTAGTAGTAGTAGTAGTTGTTGTTGTTGTTGTTGTTGTTGTTGTTGTTTTATTAGTAGGAGTTGTAGTAGGAGTAGGAGGAGGAGTTGTAGTTGTAGGAGGAGGAGGAGGTGTAGTAGTAGTAGTAGTAACTGTAGTAGTTGGTGTAGTAGTTGTAGTACTAGTAGTAGTAGTAGTAACTATAGTAGTTGGTGTAGCAGTTGTAGTAATAGTAGTAGCCAGAGTAGTTGTAGGAGTAGCAATGGCAATAGGAGTAGTTGTTGAAATAGTAGTAGTAGCAGTGGTCGTAGTAGTAGTACTAGTAGTAGTACTAGTAGTTGTAGTAGAGGTAGTAGTAGCAGCAGTAGTATTATTGGTATTAGTGGTAGTAGTAATAGTAGTAGTAGTAGTAGTAGTAGCAGTAGCAGCAGTAGTAGTAGTCATAGTAGTAGTACTAGTAGTATAGTAGTAGTAGTAATAGTAGTAGTTGTTGTAGTTGTAGTAGTAGTAGGAGTTGTAGTAGTAGTAGTAGGAGTTGTAATTATTGGAGTTTTTGTTGCAGCCATAGTAGTTGTTGTATTAGCTGTATGAGTTGGAGCTGGAGAAAGAAATGTAGTATTAGTAGTCGCAGTAGTAGTATTAGTAGTAGTTGCAGTTGTAGTAGGAGTAGGAGTTGGAATAGTAGTAGAAGTAGTTGTAGTAGTCGCAGTAGTAGTAGCTGTCATAGTAGTAGTGCTAACAGTTGCAGTAGTAGTAGTTGTTGTAGTACCTGAAGTTGTAGTTGTAATAGCAGTAGCACCAGTGGTAGTAGTAGTAGTTGGATTGTTAGTAGTAGTAGTAGTAGTAGTTATAATAATGGTGGTAGTAGAAGTAGCGGGGGGGGGGGGTAATAGTAGTATTATTATTAGTAGTAGAAGTATTAATAGTAGGAGCAATCGAAGTAGTAGTAGTAGTAATAGCAATAATAGCAGCATCAATAGTAACAGTAGTGTTAGTACTACTAGTAGTAGTAGTTATCTTAGTAGTAGAAGTCAGAATAGTAGTAACAGAGGAGTAGTAATAGTTGTAGTAGTTGTTGTAGTAGTAGTGGTAGTACTAATAATTGTAGCAGTAGTAGTAATAGTCATAGTTGTAGTAGTAGTAGTAGTTGGAATTAGAATAGTATTAGGAGCAGTAGTTGTTGTAGTGGTAGTAGTAGTTGTAATCTGACCAATAGTCATAGTTGGGGTTGGAGTAGTAGTACTAGCATTAGCAATGGTTGTAGTAGACAAGAAGTAGTAGTTGTTGTAGTAGCAGATGTTGTAGCAGCAACAGTAGTAGTAGTAGCAATAGTAGTAGTAGTAGTAGTAGTAGTCGTAGTAATAGTAGTAGTGGAAGTAGTAGTAGTAGTATTAGTAATAGCAGTAGTGGTAGTGGTTGTACTAGTAATAGTAGTCGTAGCAATAGTAGCAGTAGTACTAGGAAGGTTAGCAGTAGTAGTATGTGTTGTAGCAGCAGCAATAGTCATAGTAGGAGTAATAGTGGCTTTTGTTGTAGAAGTAGGAGCAGAGTTAATAGTAGGAATAGTAATAGCGGTGTTAGTATTAGTAGTAGTAGTACTAGTAGTAGGAGGAGTTGTAGAAGTAACAATTGAATTAGTAGTAGAGGTAGTAGTTGTAGTAGTAGTAGCAGCAGTAGTAGCAACAGTAGTAATAGTAGCGGTAGAAGTATTAGTAGTAGTAGTCAGAGCTGCAGGAGCAACAAGATTGTAGTAGTTATAGTACTAGTAGAGGTCGTAGTAGTAGTAGTAGTAATAATAATAGCAGCAGCAGTAGTAGTAGTAGTAGATGTCATTGAAGTAATGGCAGAAGTGGTGCTAGTAGTAGTAGTTGTAGGTGTTGTAGTAGTAGTCATTGTTGTTGCAGTCATAGTAAGAGTAGTAGTAGTCGTATTAGTAGTGGTGGTTGTAGTTGTAGAAGGTGCTGGAGTAGGTGTAGTAATGGAGTAGTAGTGGTTGGAGTAGGGGCAGTAGTAATAGTAGGAGTTGTAGTAGCAGTTGAAGTTGGAGTAGGAGTCATTCTAGCAATAGTAGTAGGAGGAGGAGGAGTAGTTGTTGTAGCAATAGTAGGAGTTGGAGTAGTAGTAGTAGTAGCAATAGCAGTAGTAGTTGTAGTAGTAGTGGTGGTAGTAGTAGTAGTGGAAGTAGTAGTAGTAGTATTAGTATTAGTAATAGGAATAGTGGTAGTCATAGTACTAGTAGTAGCAGTTGTAGCAATAGTAGCAGTAGTACTAGGAGGGTTAGCAGCAGTAGTAGTAATAGGTGTACTAGTAGTAGTAATAGCTGTAGTAGTAGCAAGAGTCGTATGAGTATTAGGATTAGTAGTAGTATGTGTAGTAGTAGCAGCAATAGTCATAGTAGGAGTAATAGTGGCTTCTGTTGTAGAAGTAGGAGCAGTAGTAGTAGTAGGAGTAGTAGTAGCGGTGCTAGTATTAGTAGTAGAAGTACTAGTAGTAGGAGGAGTTGTAGAAGTAACAATTGAATTAGTAGTAGAGGTAGTAGTAGTAGTAGTAGCAGCAACAGTAGTAGTAGTAGCGGTAGAAGTATTAGTAGTAGTAGTCAGAGCTGCAGGAGCAACAAGATTGTAGTAGTTATAGTACTAGTAGAGGTCATAGTAGTAGTAGTAGTAGTAATAGTAGTAGTTGTTGTAGTAGTAGAAGTCATGGAAGTAATGGCAGAAGTAGTGCTAGTAGTAGTAGTTGTAGGAGTTGTAGTAGTAGTCATTGTTGTTGCAGTCATTCTTAGAGTAGTAGTAGTAGTATTAGTAGTGGTAGTTGTAGTTGTAGAAGGTGCTGGAGTAGGAGTAGTAACAGGAGTAGTAGTGGTTGGAGTAGGGGCAGTAGTAGTAGTAGGAGTTGTAGTAGCAGTAGAAGTTGGAGTAGGATTCATTATAGTAGTAGTAGTAGGAGGAGGTGGAGTAGTTGTTGTAGCAGTAGTAGTAGTAGTGGTGGTGGTAGTAGTAGTACTAGTAGTATTAACAGCAGCAGTAGCAGTAGCAGCAGCAGTAGAAGTAGTAGTATTAGTAGTATTCATAGTAGTTGTAGTAGCAGCAGTAGTGCAAGGAGTAGTGGTAGTAGCAGTAGCAGGAGTAGTCGTAGTAGTGGTAGTAGCAGTAGTTGTAGTAGGAGCAGTAGTAGCAGTAGTTGTTAAAGTAGTAGTAGGAGTGTTTGGAGTAGTAGTATTAGTATGAGTAATAGTAGGAGTAGTTGTAGTAGTAGGAGCGGTAGTGGCAGTAGGAGTTGTTGTAATAGTAGTAGTAGTTATTGTAGTTGTTGTTGTAGTAGTAGGAGTAGTAGTCACAGAAGGTATTGGAGTAGGGGTAGTTGTAGGAGTTGCAGAAGGAGTTGGTGTAAGAGTAGGAGTAGTAGTAGGAGTAGTCGTCGGAGTAGTAGTAGCGGTAGTAGTAGTAGCGTTAGTATTAGTAGTGTAGTACCAATAGTAGTAGTAGTACTAGTAGTAGTAGCAATTGTATTAGTAGACAAAGTAGTAGCAGTAGTAGTAGTAGTAATAGTAGTAGCAACAATTGCTGTAGCAGTAGTAGTAGCAATTGTTGTAGTAGTAGTAGTTGGAGTAGGGGTAGTTGTAGTAGTAGGAGTGGTAGAAGCAGAAGGAGTTGGAGTAGTAGTAGTAGTAGCAGTAGTAGAAGGAGTAGGAGTGTGAGTATTAGTAGTATTTGTAGAAGTCGTAGTAGTAGTAGTGTTTGTATTAGTAGTAGTAGTTGTAGGAGTTGTAGTAGTAGCAATTGTACTAGTTGTAGAGGTTGTAGTAGTAGTAGTAGCTATTGTTGTTGTTGTTGTTGTCTTTGTAGTAGTAGTGGTAGTAGTAGTAGCAGTAGTAGCAGTAGTAGTAGTAGTTGGAGTAGGAGTGGTAGTAGGCATAGTAGTAGTTGGAGTAGTGGTAGTGGTAGCAGTTGGAGTTGTAGTAGCAGAAGGAGTTGGATTTGGATTAGTAGTACCAATAGTGGTAGGAGTTGTAGGAGTAGGAGTTGTTGCAGTAGTCGGAGTCGGAGTCAGAATAGTAGTAGTATTAGTAGTAGTAGAATAGTAGTAGTACCAACAATAGTAGCAATAGTACATGTCATAGTAGTTGTAGCAGCTGTACTAGTATTAGTGTAGTAGATGTATCAACAATAGTAGCAGTTGTAGTAGTAGTAGTAATAGCGGCTATACTAGTAGTAGCTGTTGTTGTTGTTCTAGTTGAAGTAGTAGCACGAGGAGCAGCATCAAAAGTAGTAGTTGAAGTAGCCATAGTAGTAATAACAGTAGTAGTTGGAGTAGTTGTAATATCAATTGGAGTTGTTGTAGGAGTAGAAGTTGGAGTAGGAGCAGTTGTAAGAGTTGTAGTAATAGTAGTAGTAGTACTAGAAGGAATAGTAGTAGTAGCAGTAGTGGGAGTAGGTGTAGCAGTAGTAGCAACTATCATAGCAGGAGTAGTAGTAGTAGTAACTGTAGAAGTAGTATTGGTAGTAGTTGGACTAGCATTAGCAGAAGTAGTAGCAGCAGCAGTAGCAGCTGCAACAGTAGCAGTAGTAGTTGGAGTAGTAGTAGTAGGAATGGTAATAGGAGTAGTACTAGCGGTAGGAGTTGGAGTAGGAGCAGTTGTTGTGGTAGTAGTTGTTGGAGTAGTAGCTGTATTAGTAGGAGTTGTAGTAAGAGTAGTAGCAGGCGTAGTAGTTGTTGGAGTTGGATTTAGAGTAGTAGTAGTGGTAGAGTAGTAGTAGTGGTAGTGGTAGGAGTGGTAGGAGTAGTAGCAGTAGTAGTAGTCGGAGTCCGAGTACGAATTGTAGTAGAAGTAGTAGTGGTGGTGGTAGTAGTAGTAGTAGTAGTAGTATAGTAGTAGCAGCAATAATAGTAGCAATAGTACATGTCATAATAGTAGCAGCAGTAGTAGTAGTTGTAGTGTAGTAGTAGTTGCAGTAGTAGAAGTAGTAGCAGTTGTACTGGTAATAGTAGTAGTAGTAGCAGGAGCAACAACATCAAAAGTTGTAGTAGAAGTAGCCATAGTAGTCATAGTACTGGCTGTAGCAGTAGTAGTAGTTGGAGTAGTTGTACTAGCAGTAGTAGTTGTAGGAGTAGAAGTTGGAGCTGGAGTAGTTGTCAGAGTTGTTGTAGTAGTAGTAGTACTAGAAGGAATAGTAGTAGCAGTAGTAGTTGAAGCAGGAGTTGTAGCAGTAGCAGTTGTCATAGCAGTTGGACTTGCTGTAACAGAAGTAGTAGTAGTAGTAGTAGACGTAGTAGTAGTTGTAGTAGCAACTGTAGTAGTAGCAATAGTAGTAGTAGCAGTAGTTGTAGCAGTAGCTATAGTAGCTGAAGGAGTTTACATTAGCGGCAGCTATAGCACCAATTCTATCTTTTTTAAAAGTAACAATAAATAAAATTGCATTTTTTTAATTTATTCGAATATTGTTTTGGTGCTACTTAGCAGTAGTGGTAGCAGCATCCATGGTAATAGTATTTGTTGTAGTATTAGTAGTAGCAGTAGTAGTATTAGTAGTAATAATAGTAATTGTAGTACTGGAAGCAGTTGTAGTAGTCATAGTAGTAATAGTAGCAATAGTAAGTGGTAATAATGGTAGAAACAGTAGTAATAGTAATAGCAGAAGTAGTAGTAGTTGTAGTAGTAGGAGAAGTTTTAGTAGTTGTAGCAGTAGCGGTAGTAGATGTAGTTATTGTTGTAATAGTAATAGTAGTAATAGCTGTAATAACCATTGCTGCGGTAGTAGTTATAATAGTAGTAGTATTTGAAGTAGTAGTAGTGGTAGTAGTTGTAGTAGTAGTAGCAATAGCAGCTGTGGTTGTAGTTGAAGAAGTTGTAGTAATAATAGTAGCCGTAGTTTTAATAATAGGTGTTGTAGTAGTAGTAGTAGTAGTAGTAGTAATAGCTTTAATAGCCATTGTTGTAGTAGAAGTTGTATTAGTAGTGGTATTAGTTCTAGTAGTAGAAGCTACACTAGTAGTTGTTGCTGTTGTAGTTGTAGTAGTCGCAGTAGTAGTAGTAAGTATTGTAGTAGTAGTGGAAGTAGTAGTAATAGTAGTAGTAGGAGTACCAGTAGTAGTTGTAGAAATAGGAGTAGTAAAAGTTACAGTACAAGTAGCGGTTCTTGTAGTAGTAGTAGTAGTAGTAGAAGTAGTAATAGTAGTAGTAGTTGTTGTTGTTGTTGTGGAAGAAGTTGTTGCAGCTAAAGTAGTAGTAGTAGTGGGAGTAGTAGTAGTTGCAGTAGCAGTATCATTTGTAGTAATGATAGAAGTTGTAGTAGTAGTAGTATTCATAGCAATAGTTGTAGTAGTAGTATAGTAATAGTAACAGCAGCAGTAGTAGTAGAGGTAGTAAAAGAAGTAGTAGTTGCAGTAATGACAGTAGTAGTTGTAATAGTAGTAGTAGTAGTAGTTGAAGTAGTAGTAGTATTAGTAGGAGTAGGAGTAATAGTTGTAGCAATTATTGTCCTACTTCTATTACAAGTACAAATGCCACTGCTACAACTACTATTACTACTATTAATACTACCATTGCTAATACTACTACTACTAGGACTACTGCAGTTGTTGCTGCTCCTACTACCACTACCACTACTACTATTACTACTCAAACTACTATAACAACTGCTACTCATACTACTACTACTTTTACTATTATTATTACTACTACTACTACTACTATTACTACTACTACTACTACTACTACTACTATTACTATTACAACTACTACGTCTACTACTGCAACTACAACTAATACTTATACTAATACTACTACTACTACTCCAACTCCTAGTGCTACTTCTACTCCTTCTACTACTACTACTACTCCTACTATTACTACTAATACTATTATTACTACTACTACCACTACTACTACTTCCACTACTACCACTACTACTATTACTATTACCACTCCTATGACTAGTACAGCTACTACTACTCTTACTACAATTATTACTGCTACTACTACTACTACTATAACTAATACTACTACTACCGCTACTATTGCTACTGCTACTTCTACTACTACATCAACAACAACTATTACTACTCCTACTTCTACAACTATTACAACTACATCTACTACTACTACTACTATTACGACTACTACTACTACCACCACTACTACTACTACTACTAATACTATTATAAATACTGCTGTTGCTACATCTAATACTACTAATATTACTACATCTGCTACTAATACTGCCACTGCTGTTGCTAGTTCCGCTATTACTACTACTACAAAAATTACTACTACTAGTACTGCTTCTATTATAAATACTGCTACTACGGCGGCGACTGCTACTATGACTCCCACTGCTCTTACTACTGCTACAACTATTGCTACTACTACTGCAGTTGCTACTACTACTACCACTACTACTAATGCAGTAACTACCACTACTGTGGCTGTTGCTACTACTACTGCAACAGTTGCTACTACTTGTACTTCTAATACAACTATAGTCACTAGTGCTACTTCTGCTACTACTGCTCCTACTACTACTACTATTGCTATTACTACTACTACTGCATCTACTACTACAACTACTGCTGCTGCTGCTGCTGCTGTTTTTGCTGCTATTGCTACTGTATTGCTATTACTACTACTACTGTTGTAGTTGCTGTTGCTAATACAACTTCTCCTACTACAACTGCTGCAACTACTACTACTAATACTACTACTACAACTACTGTTGTTGTTGTTGTTGTTGTTGTTGTTGCTACAACTACTACTTCCGCTACTACTACTGCTTCTAATACTACTACCACTACTAATGCTACTACTTCTACTACTTCCACTTCTAGTACTATCGGTACTACTTTTGCTGCTACTACTACTGCAACTACTACTGCGACTACTACTACTACTTCTGCTACTACTTCTACTGCTGCTGCTACTACTTCTACTACTACTATTGCTACTACTACAGGCACTCATACTGCTACTACTACTACTCCTACTGATTACTACTATTACTACTGTTACGACATCTACTATCACTACTATAGTTGCTACTACTACTATTACTACTACTACGATTACACCTATTACTACTAATACTATTACTACTGCTACTACTACTACTACTACTACTATTACACCTACTACTACTGCTACTACTTCTGTTGCTGCAACTAGCACTATTGCTACAACACCTATTACTAAAAATACTACTACTACAACTTCTACTACTAATACTACTACAATTACTGCTATTATTCCTACTACTGCTTCAACTACTATTACTACTACTATCGCAATTAATATAGCTACTTCTCATACTATTACGATTACAGCTACTTATACTATTACTACTGCTACTGCACTATTGTAACTAGAACAACTGCTACTACTGCTACTGCTACTACTTCTATTGCTACTCCTACTACTACTCCTCCTTCTACCATCATGCATACTACTATTATTACTAGTACTACTGCTCCTACTACAACCCCAACTCTAACACCTACTACTGTTACTATTGCTAATACGTCTACTACTACAACTACTACCCCAATAGATACTATTGTTATTACAACAACTACTACTATTACTACTACAACAACTTCTGCTACTACTGCTACTGCTACTACTGTTGCTGCTACTACTGCGACTACTATTGCAACTATTGCTTGTACTACTCTCCCTACAACTACTGCTACAACTACTTCTAGTACTACTACGACTACTACTACGTCTACAGCTACTACTACTACTTCTCCTACTTCTACCACTACTACAACTACTACCGCAACTACTACTAGTACTAGCACTACTACTACTGCGACTGCTATTGCTACTATAGTGACTACAACAACAACAATTACTATTACTAATTCTATTGCAAATGCTACTGCTACCACTACTACTACTACTACTACTATTACCACTGTTGCTACTACTACCACTTCTCCTTCTACTACCACTACAGTTACTACTACTTTAGCTACTTCAGCCATTATTATTATTATTACTACTACTACTACTACTACTACTACTACTGCTGCTGCTGCTGCTGCTGCTGCTGTTGCTGCTATTACTGTTGCTAGTACAACCACTATGACTACTATTACTACTACTACGATTACTACTACTGCTACTGCTACTACAACAACTACTACTACTACACAACAATTACTACTACTACTATTACTGTTGCTACGATTACTACTACTAACACTACTACTATAGTGACTACAACTACTGCTACTACTGCTACCACAACAACTACTACTAATATACTACTACTGCTATTGCTGTTGCCGCAACCACTGTTACTACTACCATAATTTATGTTACTACTACTATTCCTACTGCTACAACAACTACTACTGCTGCTACTAACACTACTACAACTTCTATAACAACTACTACAACTACTACAACTATTGCTGCTGCTACTACTACTACTAAAACAATTACAACATCTGCTACTACTACAATTACTTCTGCTACTGCTATCACAACTACTACTACTTCTACTATTACTATTACTACTGCTACTACTGTTACGGCTAATGCTTCTACTACTACTTCTTCTACAGCTACTACTACTACTAATACTACTACTACAACTAATACTACTACAACAACAATAACTACTACTTCTGCTACTACCACTTCTGTTAATACTACTGCTATTTCTACTACTGCTACTACTATTGCTACTGTTCCTGCTTCTCCAACTATTAGTACGACTACTGCTACTGCTATTACTACTACTACTACTACTACAATAACTATTACTACTACTACTACTTCGACTAATACTACGACTACTATAACTGCTATAATTACTACTAGTATTACAACTACTACTAGTTCTGCCATAATGACTACCGCTACTACAACTACTACAACTACTGCTACTACTTGTACGATTACTAGTACTACTACTGCACTTGTACGAAGACTACTACTACAAATAATTGTTGTGACTACTGCTATTACTACTGCTAGAACTATGACTACTACTATTAAAACTACAACGACTACTATTGCTACTACTGTTAGTAGTAGTACTACTACTATAACTACGAGTACGACTATTGCTACTGCCGCTACTAGTAATACTACTATTACTGCTACTACTCGTACTACTGCTACTACTGCCACTACTGCTACTAATGTTATTAATACTACTATTACTTCTACAACTACTACTACACCTACAACAACAACTACTACTCCTTCAACAACAACAACAACTACTACTGCTACTTCCACTGCTACTATGGCTACAACTACTACTATTATTACTTTTCCTACTACTACTACTGCCGCTAATAGTATTACTGCAACTACTACCACTATTGCTACTGCTACCACTACTACTGCAACTGCTACTACTAATGCAACTGCAACCACTATTATTACTACTACTAGTACTACTGCTACTACTACAACAACTGCTACTAATACTACTCATAGTACTACTGCTACAATTACGACTACTATTGCTACTACTGCTGCTGCTACAACTGCGACTATTACTACTACTACAACTATTGCTACTGCTACTGCTGCTGGTGCTGCTACTACTACTACTACTATGATTACTACTACGGCTACTGATACTACTGCTACCTCTCCTACTACTACCACCACTACTACTACAATTAGTACTACTACTACTACTACTGCGACTAGTATTGCTACAACTGCTACTACTACAACTCCTAGTACAATTGCTACTATTGCGATTACTACTACTAATTCTAGTACTACAACTACTACTACCACTACTACTACTATGACTACTACTATGGCTACTGCTACTACTAATACTTATAATTCTAGTACTACTACTACTTCTCCTACCACTTCTTCGAGAACAATTACTACTACATCTACTACTACCACTACAATTACACTTACAACTACTACCACTACAACTATGACTACTACTCCTAAAACTTCTAGTACTCCCACTTCAGCTGCTACTACTGCTACTAACATTGCTACTACTGCTCCTATGATTTCTACTGCTACTATTGCTAGTGTTGCTATTGCTGCTATTTCTCCTAGTTCTACTACTATTACTACACCTCCTCCTGCTACTACTACAACTACTACTACTACTACAACAACTACTACTAATATTACTGCTGCTGCTACTTACACTTCTACTACACCAAATATAATAACTACGACTACTGCTGCTGCTACTGTTGCTCTTTCTACTACCACTTCAATTACTACTACTGCAATTACCACTTCTACTACTACTACAGTTGCTACGACTACAACTATGACTGCTGCTGCTACTACAACACCTACTACTACTACTGCTACTTCTAATGTTACAACTTCTCCTACTACTTCTACAACTCCTACTATTGCTATTACTCCTACTACTACTACTACTATAACTACTGCTGCTAACACTACAACTACTATTACTACTACTACTATAATCACTACTCATACTTCTATTACCACTACTACTACTGCAGCTACTGCTACTACAACTACTGCTACTACTCTACTACCACTTCTACCGCTACTTCTACTAAAACTACTACTACTATAACTACCGCTACTACAACTACCGCTACTACTATAACTACTGCAACTACTACTACTCGTAAAATGTCTACTACTACAACTTCTACCACTCCTACTACTACTACAAGTACTACAACTAGTACTACTGCTACTACTACTACTACAGGTACTACAACAACAACAACAACTACTACTTCTACTTCTACTACTATGACAACAAGTACTACACCTACTACTGCTACTACTCCTACTACTACTACTACTACAACTATTGCATCTACTACTACTGCTGCTACTACAGCTACTACTACTACTACTACTACAACTACTATTGCTACTACTGTCGCAACAACAACTACTACTACTACCACTACTCCTACTACTACTATTACTTTTATTATTATTACTACTACAGCTACTACTATAGGTACTGCTACAACTAAAGCTACTACTACTACTGCTGCTACTATTACTACTACTACTGCTGCTACTGCTGCTACTACTACTACTACTACCACTACTCCTACTACTACTACTACTACTACTACTAACACTACTGCAGCTCCCACTACTACTATGACTATTGCTACTGCTGCTGCTACAGCTGCCGCTGCTACTAGTAATAGTACCACTACTACTATTGCTGTCGTTGCAACTACTAGTAGTACCACTGCTACTACTGTTGCTACTACTACTACTATTACTTCTTCTGCTACAACTATTGATACTACAATAGCTACTACTACTGCTACTACTACTATAACAACTACTGCTACTACTACTACTACTACTGCCACAACTATTGCTACTACTACAACTGCCATTGCGGCCCCTCATACTACTCCTACTACTACTACTTCTGATACTTCTACTGGTACAACTGCAACTACTACTACTGCTCCTCCTTCTACTACGACTACTTGCAACTACTACTTCTACCACTACTCCAACTACGACTACTCCTACTATTGCTCTTACTCCAAGTCCTACTATGACTATCACTACTACTACTACTACAAATACTCCTACTCCTACTACAACTAATACTTCTACGGCTACTACTGCTACCAATACTACTATTGCTCGTACTACTCCTCCACTACTACTAATACTACTACTACAACAACAACAATAACAACAACTACTACTAATACTATTGATACTGCTGCTACTGCTACTAAAACTACTATTACTTATGCTATCACTACTACCACAACTACAACTCTTACTGCTACTACTGCAACTACTACAAATATTACTACTACTATCACTACTACAACCACTACTACTACTTCTACTCCAACTCCTACAACTACTCCTACTACTTTTACTACTACTGCTGCTACTACAATAGCAACAACTACTATTATAGCTACTATTATTGTTGCAGCTGCTACTAGTGCGACAATAGCTACTACTACTACTCCTCCTACTCCAACTACTGCTACTACAACTACTCTAACTAGCACTATTACTACTACCCTGACTCCAACTTCTACTCCTACTACTACATCTACTACTACTCCAACTGCTCCCACTACTACAACTACTGCTCCTACTCCTATTCCTACTACTACTCCTACTAATACTACTGCTATTGTGACAACAACTAGTACTAGTACTACTGCTATTACTGCTGCTGCTGCCATTGCTCCTACTACTACTATGACTACTGCTACTACTCCTACTACTACTACTAGAACTACTGCTATAGCTACCACTATGGATACAATAACAACTACTACTACTACTACTACCACTACTACTACTCTGACTACTACTAGGACTACTACTACAACTACTACTATAGGTACCACTATGAATACAATAACAACAACAACTACTACTACAACTACCACTACTACTACTACTATTACTATTACTAATACTACTAAAATAATTGCTATTAATACTACTACAAATATTACTAATACTACTACTAATACGACTATTACTATCATAAATACTACTAATACTACTACTCCTAGTACTACTTCTACTATGACAACTAATACTATTACTACTACTACCACTACTACTATAATGACTACCAATACTACTACTACTGCTACTACTACTTCTACTGCTTCCTCTACTACTACAACATTTGCTAAAACTACTACACTACTACTACAACTATTGCTTATAATACTATTGCTGTTGCTACTTCTACTACTACTAGTAGTGCTTCAACAACTATATCTACTAGTGCTTCTACTACTACTACTAATAATACTAATACTACTACTAATCATACTCCTCCTCCTCCTACTACTACTACTACTATCGTTACTACTTCTACTCTTACTATTAGTACTACAGCTGTTACTACTACAACTACTACAACTCCTACTACTACTTCTACTACCACTATTAGTAGTAATAGTAGTTATAGTAGTTGCTGTAGTACTTGTAGTGGTTGTCATACTTGTAGTGGTAGTAGTTATAGTAGTAGCCATAGTATTAGTAGCAGTAGGATTAGGAGGAGGAGGAGGAGGACGAGGAGGAATAGTAGTAGTAGTAGTTATTATAGTTGTAGTAGCAGCTGTAGCAGTTGGAATACTAGCTATAGCAGTAGGTGTAGTCATTATTGAAGTAGTAGTAGTCATAGTAGGAGTAGCAGAAGCAACAGTAGGAGTTGTAGTTGTGGAAGTAGTAGTAGTAGTGGTAGTAGTTTTAATAGTAGTATTAGTAGTTGTAGTAGGAGTAGTAATAGTAACAATAGTATTAGTAAAAGTAATAGTAGTACTAGTACTAGTACTATTTGTAGTAGTAATTGAAGTAGTAATCACAGTAGTATTAGTAGTAGTGGTAGTAGTAGTAGTAGTAGTAGTAGTAGTAGTAGTAGTAGTAATAGTAGTAGTAATAGTAGTAGTAGTTGTTGCAGTTGTTGTTGTAGTAGTAGTAGTAGTAGTAGTAGTAGTAGAAGTAGTAGTAGTACTATAGTAGTAGTAGTACTAGGAGTAGTAGTAGCAGCAGTAGTTGTAGTAGTAGTTGGTGTAGAAATTATAGTAGTAGTAGTTTTCATTGTTGTAATGGTTGTAGTAGTAGTAATAGTAGTAGCAGTAACAGCAATGGTAGTAGTATGAGCAAAAGTGGCAGTAGTAGTAGTTGTAGAAATAGTAGAAGCTGCAGCAGTGGTCATAGCAATAATAGTAGTAGCAGAAGTAGTAGTAGTAGGCGAAGTTGTAGTAGTTGTGGTACTAGTAGCAATAATAATAACCGGTGTAGCAGTAGTTATAGTGGTAGTGGTCGCAATTTTAGCAGCCATAGTCAAAGAAGTCATAGTAGTTGTAATAGCTATAGTATTACTAGTAATAGTAGGAGTAGCAGTAGTAGTAGTAGTAGTAGTTGTAATAGTAGTAGTAGCAGCAACAGTATAGCAATAGTATTGGTAGTACAAACTATAGTAGCAGTAGCAGTGGCAGCAGTAGTGGTAGTAGTAGCAGTAGTAGTAGCAGGAGCTGTTGAAGTAGTAGTTGTAGTAATAGCAGAAGTTGTAGCAGTAGTAGTTATGGTGGATGCACTAGTAGTGGTAGTAGTAGTAGCAAAAGTAGTAGGAGTATTACAAGTAGCAAAAGTAGTAGGAGTAGTAGTAGTAGCAGTAGTGGCTTTAGTAGCAGCAGCAGTAGTAGTAGTAGTAGTAGCAATAGTAGTAGTAGTAGTCGTTACAGTAGTAGTATTTGTCGTAGCTATAGTAGTCGTAGTAATAGCAGTAGTAGCAATAGTAGTAGTTATTGTAGTAGTAGTAGCAGTAGCAATAATTAGAGTAGTGGTAGTAGTAGCAATAGTAGTAGTAGTAGTGGCAACAAAAGCAGTAGTTGTAGTAGCAGCTGTAGCAGCAAAAGCAACAGTTGGAGTAGTAGTAGTAGCAACAGTAGTAGTTGTAGTAGCAGTAGTAGTTGCAGTAATCGAAGCTACAGTAGAAGTAGTAGTCCTATTAGAGGTCATAGCCGCAGTACCAGTAGTAGTATTACTTGTAGTTGTAATAGCAGCAACAGCAGTAGTAGTAGCAGTAGTAGTAGTAGTGACAACAGCAATAGCTATAGTAGTTGTAGTAGTAGTAGTAGTAGTAGCCGCAAGAGCTATAGTAGCAGTAGTAGTAGTGTTAGCAGTAGTAGTTGTTGTTGTTGTGGCAGTAGTTATAGTAGTAGAAGAAGTAGCGGTAGTAGTAGTAGTGGTTGTCGCAGTAGCAAGTGTGATAGAAGAAGTAGTTGCAGTTGTAGTAGTAGTAGCAGTAGTACTACCACTACTACTAGTAATGGTTGCGGTAGTAGTAGTAGCCATAAGAGTAATATTAGTATTAGTTGTAGTAGTGGTAGATGTAGAAGTAGTAATAGTAGTGGTAGTAGCACGAGCAATAGTAAAGTTTTAGTAGTAATAGTAGTAGCAGTAGCAACAATAGTAATTGTAGTAGTAGTAGTTAAATTAGTTGTAGGAGTAGTAGTAGTAGGGGTAGTAGTAGCAGTGGTTGTAGCACTAGTGGCATTAGGAGCATTAGTAGTATTAGTGGTAATAGCAATAGTAGCAGTAGTGGCAGTAGTTACAGTAGTAGTAGAAGTTGTAGCCGTAATAGTAATAGTAGGAGATGTAGTTGCAGTAGTAGTTGTAGCAGTAGCAGTAGTAGCAATAGCAACAACAGCAGTAGTAATTGTAATAGCAACAACAGAAGTAGCTATAGTAGTAATAGTAGTAGTAGCAATAATCATAATAGTAGTAGTGGTGGTGGTGGTGGTAGTAGTACTAGTTATGGCAGTCATAGCCAAAGTAGTAGCTGTAGTACAAGCAGTAGGAGAAGTAGAAGCAGTAGTAGTAGTAGTAGTAGCAGTCGTAGTAGTAGCAGTACTAGTAATAGTAGGAGATGTAGTAGTTGTAATAGTGGTACCAGCAGCAGCAGCAACAACCACAATAGTAGTAGTAGTAGTAGCAACAGCAGCGGTAGTACCAATAGCAGTAGTAGAAGCAGTAGCCAAAGCTACAGTAGTAGTATTAGTAGCGTTAGTAATGGTAGCCATAGGATTGGTAGTAGTTGTAGTAGTAGATGAAGTAGTAGTCGTGGTAGCAGCAGCATGGGTTGTAGTAGTGACAACAGCAATGATAGTAGTAGTAGTAGTAGTAGTAGTAGCAGCAGCGACAATAGTAATAGTAGTAGCAATAGTAGTATTCGTAGTATTACAAAAGAACAGTAGTATTAGTTGTGGTAGTAGTGGTAGTAGTAGTAGTAGCTGTGGTAGGAGTAGTTACGGTTGTAGCAGCAGCTGTAGTAGAATAAAGAGTAGCAATTATAGTAGTAGGAGCAATAGTAGTACTACTACTAGTAGTAGTTGCAGTAGTTGTAGTAGTAGTAGTAGTAGCAGTTCTAGTAGCAGTAGTAGCAAAATCAGTAGTAGTTGGAGTAGTAGTACTAGTAGCAGTAGTAGCAATAGTAGTAGTAGTAACAGCAATAGCAATAGCAACAGTAGTAGGAGGAGGAGGAGTAGTAGCAGTAGTAATTATTGTAGTAGTAGAAGTAGTAGTTGTAGCATGTGAAGTAATAGTAGTGGTAGTAGTAGTTCTTGTAGGAGTAGCTGTAGTCGTTGTAGAAGTAGTAGTAGTAGTTGCTATTGTTGTTGCTATTTTGGTAGAAGTAGTTGTAGTAGCATTAGTAGCAGCTGCAGTAGCAATAGTAGTAGTTGTAGTGGTAGTAGTCGTAGTAGCTATCATAGCAGTAGTAGTAATAGTTGTAATAATAGTAGTTGTAGTACTAGTAGCAATAGCAATAACTGAAGTGGTTGTACTAGTAGTAGTAGTAATAGTGGTAGTAGTCATAGCAGTAGTTGTCATTGTATAAGTAGTAATAGTAGTAGTCAGCATACAAGTAGCAGTAGTTGTAGTTGTATTAGTAGTAGTACAATTAGAAGTAGTAGAAGTAGATGTAGTAGTAGTAGTAGAAACAGTAGCGAAAGTAGTAGTAGTAGTAGTAGAAGTTGTAGTTGTAGTAGATGCAGTCGTAGTAGTAGTATTAGTAATAGTAGTAGTAGTAGAAGTAGAACTAGTAGTAGTAGTAGTAGTAGTAATAGTAGTCAGAGAAGTAATAATAGTAGTAGGACTAGAAGTACGTGTAGCAACCAAAGTAGTAGCAAAAGTAGCTGTAATATTAAAAGTATTAGTAGTAGTAGGAGTAGCAGTAATGTTTGTAGTAGTAGAAGTAATAACAAAAGTAGAAATAGCTTTAGTAGTAGTAATTGTAGTAGTTCGAGCACTAGTTGCATTAGTAATAGCAGTAGCAGTAGTCGCAGAAGTAGTGGTAGTTGTAGTAGTAGTAATAATAGTAATTGGAGTAGTAGTAGTTGTTATAGCAGCAGCAGTAGTTGTTGTAGTAGTAGCAACAATAGTAGCTGCAGTAGTAGTCTTATTTGTGGTAATAGTATAATTTACAATAGTAGAATGAGTAGGAGTAGAAGTAGTAGCAATAGTAATAGTAGTAGTAGTAAGAAAAGTAACATTAGTAGTAGTTGTCACAGTAGTAGGAGGGGAAGTAGCAGCAGTAGTGGTACTAGTAGTTGTAGTAATAGTAGTTGTTGTAGTAGTACTAGTAGTAGTAGTAGAAGTAGTAGTAGTAGTAGCAGTAGTAGAAGTAGTAGTAGTATTAGAGGGAGCAGCAGTGGCAGTAGTAGAAGTAGTAGAGTTAGTAGTAGTAGCAATAGTTATTGTGGTAGTGTAGTAGTAGTCGTAGTAGTAGTCGAAGTAGAGGTGGTAGTAGTAGTAGTAGTAGCTGTTGTAGTAGTCGTAATACTAGTTGTAGTAGTTATTGCAGTAGTGGTAGTAGTAGTAGTCATAGTTGTAGTAATAGCAAGAGTTGTAGTAGTAGAAGTAGTAGTTGTAGCAGCAGGAGTAGCTACAATAGTATTTGTAGTAGTACCAGTAGTAGTAGTAGTAGTAATAGAAGTTGTAGGAGTAGTAGTAGTGGAAGAAGAAGTAGTAGTAGTAGTAGTAGTAGTAGTAGTAGTAGTAGTAGCAGTAGTAGCTGTAGTAGTAGTAGTCATGGTTCTAGTAGGCTTATTTGCAGGAATAGTAGTTGTAGTATTGGTAGTTGATGTAGTACTCAAAGCGGTAGTAGTAGTAGTAGTAGTAGTAGTAGTAGTAGTAGCAGTCATTGTAATGGTAGCAGCAGTTGTTGTTGTTGTTATAGTCATTGCAACTGTAGCAGTAGTAGTTGTAATACTAGTACTAGTTACAATACGAGTAGTAGAAGTTGTAGTAGTACGAAAGGAAGTAGTAGTAGCAGTTAGAGTGGCGGTAGTCATGGTAGTAGTAGTTGTAGTCACAATAGAAGTAGTAGTTGTTGTGACAGTAGTAGTAGTAGCAATAGCTATAATTGCGGCAATTGTAGCTGTTGTAGTAGTTGTTGTTGTAGTAGTAGTAGCTTTAGTAGCAGCAGTAGTAGAAGTAGCTATTGTAGCAATAGTAGCTGCAGCAATAGTATGAGTAGTCGTAGTTGTAGTTAAAGTAGAAGTAGTAGTAGTAGTAGTTGTAGTAGTATAGCAATAGTAGTTGCAGCAATAGTAGAGGAGGTAGTAGTAGCAGTGCAGTTGTAGTTGTTGTAGTAGTGCAAGTAACAGTAGTAGTAGCAGTAGTTGAAGTAGTAGTAGTAGTAATAGTAGTCGTATTAGCAGGAACAATGGTAGTAGTAGTTGTTGTTGTAGAAGTATTGGTAGTAATAGTTGTTGTTTTTGTTGTTGTTGTTGTTATGGGAGTAGTAATTAGCGTAGGAGTGAGAGTAGAAGTAGTTGCAGTAGTAGTAGTATTAGTAGTAGTAGTAGAAGTAGTAGTAGTAGTAGTAGTAGTAGTAGCTATAGTAATAATTGGAGTAATACTAGTAGGTCTAGGAGTTGCAACAGGAGCAGGAGCCGGGGCAGCAACAATAGTAGTAATAGTAGTAGTAGTAGAAGTTGCACTAGTAGTAGTAGTAGAAGTAGTAACTGTAGCAGTAGCAGTAGTAGTAGCTCTAGTAGAAGTTGTAGAAGTAGTAGTAGTAGTAATAGTAGGAGGATGAGTAGTTGTAGTAGTAGTAGAAGTGGTAGTAGTAGTTGTAGAAGAAGTAGCAGTAGTAGTAGTAGTGTAAGTAGTAGGTGTAGTAGTAAGAGGAGCAGTCGCAGAAGTAGTCGTAGGGATAGTAGTAGGAGTAGGAGTTCAAGTAGGAGTAGTTGTAGTACTAATATAGTAGTAGTAGTTGTCGTTGTAGTGGTTGTAGTAGTTGTAGCAATAGTAGCAGTTGTAGTAGGAAGAGGGGCAGTAGAAGTAGTAGCCGTAGTAGTTGTAATAGTAGTAGTAGTGGCAGCAGTGGTAGTAGTTGTTGTTGTAGTAGTAGTAGTAGTAGTAGCAGTAGTAGTAGTTGTTGTAGTAGTGGCAGTAGAGTAGTAGTAGTAGTAGTAGTAGTAGTAGTAGTAGTAGTAGTAGTAGTAGTAGTAGTAGTAGTAGTAGGAGTAGGAGTAGTAGGAGGAGGAGTTGTAGTAGTAGCAATAGGGGCAGTAGGAGTAGTAGTAGGAGTAGTAGTAGAAGAAGTAGGACTAGTAGTAGTGCTTATAGGACAAGAAGTAGTACAAGTAGTTGTAGTTGTAGTAGTAGTGTAGTAGTAGAAGCAGTGGTAGTAGGAGTAGTAGTAGAAGAAGTAGTCATAGTAGTTGTAGTTGTTGTTGCTGTCGTAGTAGTTCTAGCAGTAGTAGTAGCAGTTGTAGTAATCTTAGTTGTTGTTGTTCTAGTAGTAGTAGTATTAGTAGAAGTAGTAGTAGTAGTAGATGTTATAGTTGTATTATTATTATTATTATTATTATTATCAGTAGTCGTAGTAGTATTAGTAGTAGTAGGAGTAGTAGTTGTAGTAGGAGTAGTAGTTTTGGTAGTTGTAGTAATAGTAATAGTCGAAGTAGCAGCAGTAGCGGTAGTAGCGGTTATATAGGTAATAGTAGTGGCAGTAGCAGCAATAGCAATTGTTGCAGTAGTAGTAGGAGGAATAGTAGCAGTAGTCGTGGAAGTAGTAGTAGCAGCAGCAGCAGTAGTGGAAGTAGTAACAGTAATAGTCGTAATAGTAGCAATAGTAGTAGTAGCAAAATTAGCAACAACAGTTGTAGCAGTATTAGTAGTAGAAGTGGTAGTTGTGGTTCAAGTAGTGGTAGTAGCAAGAGTAGTTGTTGTAGTAGTAGTAGTAGTAGCAGTAGCTGCAGAATTACTACTACTACTCCGACTCCTATTGGTGCTACTACTACTACAATTGCCACACCTACTACCACTACCATTTCTCCTACTGCTACTGCTACTACTACCACTTCTACTGTAACTGCAACTATTATTACTACTTCTACACCAATTCCTACTCTTGCTATTATTACTACTACTCCTGCTACGACTACGACTAATACTACTACTACTACTACTAATACTACTTCTACTCCTACAACTGCTAGAACTATTGCTACTTGTACTACTACTCCAACACCTATTACTACTACTATTCCAATAACTACTAGTCCAATTACGACAACTCCTACTACAACAACAAAATAACAACTACTACCACTATTTCAGCTACTACTATTCCTACTACTACTCCCACTCCAGGTCCTCCTCATACTACTACTACTGCTGCTTCTGCTATTAGTACACCTAATATTATTACTAGTACAACAACTACTACTAGTCCTACTAATACTGCTACTCTAACTACTTCTACTACTCCTATTGCTACTCTTACTACTCCCACAACTACTACAATTACTAGTACCACTCAAACTATTACCTCTACTTTTACTACTGCTTCTACTACTACTACTACTACTACTGCAAATGCCACTACTACTACAACAATAATAACTACTACTACAATAGTTGTAGTATTAGTAGTTGTAGTATTAGTAGTAGTCGAAGTTGTTGTAGTAGTAGTAGTAGTAGTATTTGTTGTCGTAGTTGGAGTAGCAAAAGCAATAGTAGCAGCAACAACAGTAGTGGTAGTAGTAGTAGTAGTAGCTATATTAACAGTAGTAGTAGTAGAAGCAGTGGCCATAGCAGTTGTAGTAGAAGTAGTAGTAGTAATAGTAGCAGTAGTAGTTGTAGTAGAAGTCGTAGGAGTAGGAGTAGGAGCATGAGTAGTAGTTGCAGTAATAGTTGTTGTAGTACTATAAGTAGGTGTAGAGACAGGACCAAGTAGTAGCAGTAATAATAGAAGTAGTAGTAGCAGTAGCAGTAGCAGGTGTACTAGTAGTAGCAATAGTAGTAATATCAGGGACAGTAGTAGCAATAGTCATAGTAATAGTAGTAGTAGGAGCACTAGTTGCGTTAGCAGTACGAGTAGTAGTAGTAGTTGTTGTAGTAGTAGGAGTGAATGTAGTTGTTGCAGCAGCAATAATAGTAATAGTAGTAATGATAGAAGTAGTAGAAGTAGTAGTAGTAGCAATAGAAGTTGTAGTGGTAATAGTAGTAGTAGTAGAAGCAGTAGAAGTAGTAGTAGTAGGACTAGTAATAGTAGTAATATAAGTAGTAGTAGTAGAAGGAGGAGGAGTTCTAGTAGTAGTACTAGTAGTAATAGGAGTAGTTGTAGTTGTGGCTGTAATCGAAGTAGCAGGAGCGTTAGCTCTTGTAGTAGTAGTAGTAGTAATAATAATAGTGGTTTCAGTAGTAATGGTAGTGGTAGTAGTATTAGTTGTAGTAGATGTAGTTGTAGTTGTAGTTGTAGTAGTAGTAGTAGTAGTAATAGTAATAGTAGTTGCAGTAATAAAGGCAGTATGGTAGGAGTAGTAGTAGAAGTAGTGGGAGTAGTAGTAGCAGTAGAAGTAGTGGTAGTTGCAGTAGTAGTAACAGTAGCAGTTCCAATAGTAGTAGTTGTAGTAGTAGTAATAGTAGTAGTAGGAGGAGTAGGAGTAGCAGTAGTTGTCTTCATAGTTGTAGTAGTAGTAGTATAGTAGTGAAAATAATAGAGGTAGTAGTAGTAGCCGTAGTAGTTGTAGTAGTAGTGGTAGAAGTAGTAGTAGTAGCAATAGTAGTAATAATAGTAGCAGTAGTGGGAGTAGTAGTAGTATCAGTAAGAGTGGAAGTAGTAGTTGTAAGAGAAGTAGTAGTAGTAGTAGTATTGGTAGTTATAATGGTAGTAGTTGTAGTAGTAGCTGTACTGCTTATAGAAGTAGTTGTGGTAGTGGCGTCGTAGAAGTAGCAGTGGTAGTAGTTGTAGCTGTTGTAGTAGTAGTGGTAATAGCAATAGTTGTAGTAGTAGTAGCAGTAGTCGTTATAATAGCAGGCAATGTGTTAGTAGTCGCAGGAATAGTTATAGTAGTCGCAGCAGTAGTTGTAGTAGGAATAGTAGTAGAAGGCATTTTCGATGTAGCAGTAGTAGTTGTTGTTGTATTAGCATAGTAGTAGTAGTAGTAGTTATTGTCTTTGAGCTATTAGTAGTAGTAGTAATCATAGTAGTAGCAGTGGAAGAAGTGGTAGTGGAAAGAGTAGTAGTAACAATGACGATTGTAGCTGTAGTGGCTATAGTAGTATTTGAAGTAATAATAGTAGTAGTAGTGGTAGTGGTAGGAGTAGCAATAGTAGCAGCAGCTGTAGTAGTAGTAGTAGTAGTAGCAACAGTAGTAGTAATAGAAGTCATGGGAATTGTAGTAGTAGAAGTTGAAGTAGTAGTAGTGGCAACAGTCGCAGTAGTAGTAGCTGTAGTATTAGCAGTGGTAGTGGTAGTAGTAGTAGTAGTAGTAGTCATAGTAGCAGTATTATAGTAGCAGTAGTAGTAGTCGAAGCAGTCGTAGCAGAAGTAGTAGTAGTAGTTGAAGTTACAGTAGCTAAAGTAGCAGTAGTGGCAGCAAGAGTAGTAGTAGTAGTAATGGTCATAGTAGCAATAGTAGTAGTAGTAGTCGAACTAGTGGTAACAGTAGTGCCAGTTGTAACCCTGGTGGTAGTAATACTTGTGGTAGCAATAATAGTAGTAGAAGTTGTAGTAGCAGTTATAGTAGTCGTCAAAAAAGTAGTACTCATAGCAGTAGTTGTAGAAGTAGTGATAGAAGTAGTAGCAGTGGTAGAAGAACTAATAGCTGTAGCAGTAGTCTTTGCAGCAGTAGTAGTAGTAGTTGTTGTAGTACTAGCAAAAGTAGTAGAAGTAGAAGTAGTAGTAGTAGTAGTAGTAGTAGCCATGGTAGTAGTTGAAGCAGTAGTAGAAGTAGTAGTAGTCGAAGTATTGGTAGTAGTAGTAGTAGTTGGAGCGGTAATAGTAGCAGCAGTGGTAGCAGTAGTAATAGTAGTACCTGTAGTAGTTGTATAATTGTTGTCGCAGTTATAGCAAAAGCAACGACAATAGCAGCAGCAGTAGTAGTAGCAATAGTTATAGTGGTGGCTGTTGTAGCAGTAATTGTAGAAGTGGAACTAGGAATAGTAGCAGTAATAGTAGAAGTAGTAGTAGCAGAAGTAGTAGCAGTGGTAGTAGTAGTTGTAGCAGCAGTAGAAGTTGTATTAGTAGAAGTAGCAATAGTAGTAGTTGTAGCAGTAGTAGCAAATATTGTTGTAGTAGTAGTTGTAGTAGTGGTAGAAGTAGCATAAGTAGTAGCGATTGTAGTATTTGTACTTGTAGTAGTAGTAGTAGTAGGAGTAGCGGCAGAAGGAGCAATAGTTGCAATATTAGCAAAATTTGTTGTATTAGTATGAGGAGTAGACGTATTAGTAGTAGTAGTGGTAGAAGTGGTAGTAGTCATAGTAGTACCATTAGTAGCTGCAGTAATTGAAATAGTAGGTGTAGTAGTAGAAATAGTTATAGTTGTAGTAGCAATAGCAGTAGCAGTAATTGAAGTAGTAGTAATGGTAGTAGTAGTAGTTATAGCAGTAGTAGTAGTAGTAGCAGCAGTAGTAGTAGTAACAGTACTAGTAGAAGGATAAGTTGAAGGAATACTAGTAGTTGAAGTAGCCATAGTAGCAGAAGGAGTAGTGGCCGCAGTAGTTGTAGTTGTAGAAGTAGTAGTTGTAGTAGTTGTAATACTATTTGTAGCATTAGTAGTAGCAGAAGCAGTTGTATTAGTAGGAGTAGCAATATTCATAGTAGCATAATTATTAGCAGTTGGAATTATAGTAGAAGTAGCAGTGGTTGCAGTAGTGGTCATTGCAGTAAAGGTAGTAGTAGTATAATAGTAGTAGTAGTTGTTGTAGTAGTAGTTCTAGCAGTAGTAGTAGTAATAGGAGAAGTAGCAGTCATAGTAGTAGTAGTAGTAGCAGCAACAACAGTAGTAGTACAAGTAGCGGTCGTAGTAGTAGCAGTAGTATTAGTAGTTGCAGTAGTAGTTGTAGTAGCAGCAGCAGTAGTAGTAAAAGTAGTAGTAGTAGTAGTAGTATTAATAGTAGTAATAGCAGAAGTAGTAGTAGTAGTAGTAGTAGTAGCAACAGTGGTAGTAGTAGTAGTAGTAGCAACATTAGTAGCAGAAGTAGTAGTAGGAGTAGTTGTAGTTGCACTAGTGCAAGCAATTGTACCTGTAGTAGTAGCTATAGTAGTAGTTGTTACTGTAGTTGTGGTAGTAGTAGGAGTTGTAGTAGCTAGAGCAGTTGTAGTAGAAGTAGTAGCAGTGGTAATCACTATAGCAGAAATAAAAGTAGTAGTCATAGTTGTCCAAATAGTAGTTGTAATATTTGTAGTAGCGGCAGAAGTTCTCATAGTGGTAGTGGCAAAAGTAGTACTAGCAGTTGTAGTTGCGGTAGTAGCTGTAATTGTATTAGTAGTAGTAGTACTTGTGGTAACAGCAGCAATAGTAGTAGCAGTAGTAGCGGTGGTTGTAGTCATTTTAGCAATATCAGTTATTAAAGTAACTGTGGTAAAAGTACTAGAAGTAGTTGCATTAGTTGCAGTCATAGTAGTAGTAGTAGTACTAGTAGCAGCTGCAGCAATACTAGTATTAGTACTAGTAGCGGCTGCAGTAGTTGTAGTAGTAGTTGTTGTTATTGTTGTTGTTATTGTTGTAGCAGCAGTTGTAGCAGCAGTGACAGTAGTTGTTACAGTAGTAGCAGTAGCAGCAATAGTAGTAGAAGTATTTATAGTAGTAGTAGTGGCAATAGTAGCAAAAGTAGCAGTCGTAGTATTCGAAGTTGTAGTAGTTGTAGTAGAAGCAGATATATTAGTAGTAGTCGCATTGGAAGTAGTAGTAGTAGTTGTTGTAGTTGTTGTACAAGTAGTAGTAACAGAAGTAGTAGCAGTTGAAGTAGCAATGGTAGTAGTAGTAGTATTAGTTGTAGTAGGGGAAGAAGTAGGTGTAGTAGTAGTAGTAGCAGCAACAACAGTAATGTTAGTAATAGCAGTAGTAGTAGTAGTCACAGCAGCAGCTGTAGCAATAGTAGAAGTAGGCGCAGTAGTATCCACAGTAGCGATAGTAGTACTAGTTGTTGTAGTAGAAGTAATCATAGTAGTAGTAGTAGTACTAGAAGAAGTTCTTGTAGGAGTGTAGCCGTAGTAGTGGAAGTAGTAGTAGCAGTAGTAATAGTAATAGTGGTAGCAGTAGTACCAGTTGTAGTAGTAGTAGTAGTGGCAATAGCAGTTGTCATTGTTGTAGTAGTAATAGAAGTATTAGTAGTAATAGGAATAGTAGCAGTAGCAGTAGCAGAACTAGCAGTAGTTGGAGAAGTAGTAGTAGCAGTTGTAGTCACAGAAATAATAGAAATATTAGTAGTAGTAGTAGTATTTAAAGTAGTTGAAATAAAAGCAATAGTAGCAGTAGCAGTAGCAGCAGAAGTAATAGTAGTAGTATTCGTTGCAGCTATAGCAACAACAGTAGCAGTAGTAGTAGTAGTTGTAGTAGTACTAGTAGTGGTAGTAGTAGTTGCAGTATTAGCAAAAGTTGTATTAGTAGCAAAAGTAGCAGCAGTAGCAGTAGTAGTAGTAGGAGTCGTAGGAGAAGTCGAACATATAGTAATTGTAGCAGTCGTAGTAGTAGTAGTAGCAATAGTGGTAGTGGTTTTGGCAGTAGTACTAGATGTACTAGTAGTAGTAGCAGCAGCAGTAGTAATAGTAGTAGTAGTAATATTTGTAGTAGACTTAGTAGTAGTCAGAGCAGTAGTACTAGTAGGAGCAGCAACAGTAGTAGTAGCAGAAGTAGTAGCAATAGTAATAGTACTAGAATAACTAGTAGTAGTTGCTGTAGTTGTAGCAGTAGTAGTAGTAGTATCAGTAGTAGTAGTTGTAGTAGCAGTACAAGTAGTAGGAGTAGCAGCAGCAAGAGTAGCAGTAGAAATACTAGTAGAAGGAGTAGTAGAAGTAGTAGCAGAAGTAGTAGTAGTAGTCGTAGTACTGGTAGTGGTTGTAGCAGTAGACGTAACAATAGTAGTAGTAGTAGTAACTGTAGTAATAAGACTAGCAATATCACTAATGGTACTACTACTAGTAGTACTTGTAGTAATAGTAGCAGCAGCAGCAGTAGGAGCAGTAGTAGTCATAGCCGTAGTAGTAATATAAGTAGTAGTAGTTGTAGTAGTTGTTGTTGTAGTAGTAGAAGTAGCAGTAGTAGGAGTTTTAGTTGAAGTAGTGGTCATAGTATTAGTAGCAGTATTAGCAATAGTAGTTGTAGTAGTAGTTGAAGGAGTTTTTCGTGCAGCAATAGGAGTAATTGTAGTAGTAGTAGTGGTAGTAGATGTACTATCAGTAGCAGTAATAGTAGTAGTAGTTGAATTTGTAATAGTACTAGCAGTAGTAGTTGTAGTACTAGTGTAGTAGTAGTAGCAGTAGTTATAGTGTCAGAGCTAGTAGTAGTAGTAGTAATGGTAGTTGTAAGATTAGTAGTTGTAGGAGTAGTAGTAGTCCAAATGGATGTAGTTGTAGTAGTGGCATTGAGGTAGTTGGAGCAGTAGTAGAAGTAGTAGTAGTAGCAGTAGAAGTAGTAGTTGCAATAGAAGCAGTAGTAGCAGCCATAGTAGTAGTAGCAGGAGTAGTAGTAGAAGAAGCAATAATAGTAGCAATAGTAGTTGGAGAAGTAGCTAAAGGAGTATTAGTAGTAGTAGCTGTAGTAGTAGTCGTAGCAGTAGCAGTAGTAATATTTGTAGTAGTAGTAGTAGTCATAGTATAAGTAGTCGTAGTACTAGTAGTAAGAGTAGCATCAGTATTCATAGTAGTAGTAGTAATAGTAGTAGTAGTAGAAGTAGTAGTAGTTGTTGTTGTAGTAGTAGTTCTAGTAGTAGTTGTAGTAGTGGTTGTTGTTATAGTAGCAGTAGCAGTTATTGTTGCTATAGTTAGTAGTAGTAGTAGTAATACAATTAGTATAGCAGTAGTAGCACCAGCAGTAGCAGTAGTAGCTGTAGCTGTATTAGGAGTAGAAGAAGTAGTAATAATATTGGCAGTAGTAGCTATAGTAGTTGAAGTAGTAGTAATAGTAGTAGCAGTAGCAACAGCAGCAGCGGTAGCAGTAGTAGTATTAGTAGTAGTAGTGGTACTAAAGGAAAAAGCAGTAGTAGCAATCATCGCAGTAATAGTAGTATTAGTGGTAGCAGTAGTACCAGTAGCAAACAACAATACTAGTAGTAGTAGGAGAAGTAGTAGTAGTAGTAGTAATAGTAGCAGTAGCAGTAGTGGTAGTAGCAGTAGCAGTAGCAGTAGTTGTATTACTATTAGTATTAGTAGTAGTAGTATTAGTAGCAGTAGTTGCCAGAGTAGTAGGAGTACTTGCTATAGTAGTAGCAATGCTTGTAGTGATAACAGTAGTAGTAGTACTACTACTACTAGTAGTGGTTTTACTATTAGTATTAGCTGTAGCAGTATTAGTAATAGTATTATAATAGTGGTTTTAGTTGTTGCAGTATTTTTAGTAGTAATAATTGTAGTAGTAGTAGTAGTAGTAGAAGTAGCCATTATAGCAGAATTTGCAGTATTTGTAGTAGTAGTAGTAGTAGTAGCAAAATTAGTAGCTGTAGCACTAGTAGTAGCAGTAGTAGCAGTAGTAGGTTGTAATAGCAGTTGAAGCAAAAGTAGCAGTATCTATAGTAAGAGTTGTAACAATTGCCGTTTTTGGGGTAGTAGTACTAGCAGTTCTAGTTGTAGTAGTTGAAGTAGTGGCAATAGTAGTAGCAGTAGTAGTAGTTGCAGAAGTAGTAGTAGTAGAACTAGGAGTAGTAGCTATAGAAGTAGTCATTGTAGTCGTAGCAGCAGTAGTAGTTGCAATAGTACTAGTTGTAGGAGAAGTAGTAGTAGTAGTAGTAGTAGCAGCAGCAATACCCGCAGCAGCAATAGTAGTACTAGTTGTAGTGGTATTAGTTGTAGTAGTAGCAGTAGTAGTAGTAGCAGCAACAGCGACATCAGTAGTAGTAGCAGCAGTTGCTGTGGTAGTTTTTGTTCTTGTTGTTGTTGTAATAGTGGTGGTAGGGGGAATAGAAGTAGGAATAGGTGTAGGAAAAGGAATAGAAGTAGGAGTAGTAGTAGCAGTAGTAGCAATAATAGCAATAGCAGCAATAGTAGTTGTATTACAAGTAGAAGAAGTGGTGGTGGTAGTCGTAGTAGTAATTGTAGTAGCAACAGCAGTACAAGTAGATGTAGAAGCAGCAATAGCAGTAGTAGTCGCACTGGTTGTAGTAGCAGTATAAGCTGAAGTAGCAGTAACAATAGTGTTAGTAGCAGCAACATCAGTAGTAGTAGCGGTAGTAGCAATAGTACGAGTTGCGACAGGAGTGGTAGGAGCAGCAGTACTAGCAGTGGTAGTAGTAGCAGCCGTAGTACTGGTAGTAGCAGGAGTAGTAGTAGAAGTAGTAGTAGTAGTAGCAATACTAGTTTGAGCAACAACGGTAATTGTAGTAGGAGAAATAGTAGTAGTACCAGTAGCAATTGTAGTAGTAGAAGTAAGAGCAGTAGTAGTTGTACAAATAATAGTAATAGTAGTAGTTGTTGTAGCTGCAGCAGTAATAGTAGTAGTAGTAGTTGTTGTTGTAGCAGCAGCATTAGTAGAAGTATTAGTAATGGCAGGAGAAGTAGTAGTACTACTACTAGTAGTAGTTGTAGTAGTTGTTATAGTAGTGGTAGTTTTAGCAATCGTAGCAGTTGTAGCAGCAGTAGTAGCAAATGCATCAGTAGCAGTAGCAGCAGTTGTGTTAGAAGATGTAGTAGTAGTTTACTGCAAAAGTAGCAGCAGTACTAGTAGTAGTAGTAGTCGTAGTCATAGTAGCAGCAGTAATAGTAGTTGTAGCGATAGAGTGGTTGTGAAAGAAGTGTTAGTGGGAGAAGAAGTTGTAGTAGTCGTAGGAGGAGGAGAAGTAGTAGTAGCAGCAGCAGTAGTAGCAGTAGTAGCAGTAGCAATAGTAGCTTCTATAGGAGAACTAGTAGGAGTTGCAGCAGTACAGAAGTAGCAACAGTAGTAGTGTAGTAGAAGTATATGTAGCAGCAGCAGCAGTAGTAGAAGTAGTAGTAGCAGCAGCAGTAGAAGTAGTAGTAGCAGTAGCAGCAGTAGTAGTAGTAGCAGTAGTAATGGTAGTCGTAGTAAAAGGAGAAGTAGCAGTAATTGTAGTTGTAGTAGAAGTAATAGTAGTAGTAGAAACAACAATAGGAATTGACGTTGGAGTCTTAGTAGCCGCACTAGTGGAAGTTGTACCAGTAGTAGCAGTTGTAGTCATGGTAGTAATAGTGGTAGTAGTAGTTGTTGTTGTTGTTGTTGTTGAAGTAGTAGTAGCAGCAGTAGTAGTAGTTGTTGTTGTTATTGTAGTAGTAGTTGTAGATTAGTAGTAGTAGTATCACTAGAAGTTGAAGTGATTGTAGTAGCAGTAGTAGTACTAGCAGTAGTATTAGCAGTAGTTGTAGTAGTAATAGGAGAAGTAGCAGAAGTCATAATAGTAGTAGCAGTAATAGCAGTAGAAATAGAAGTAAAATCAGCATTTATAGGAGTTACAGTAGTAGTGGTAGTTGTACTAGTAGTAGAACAAGGAGTAGTAGTAGCAATAGTAGCAGCAGGAGTAGTAGTAGTAGTAGTTGCAGGAGTAGTGGTAGTAGTCATAGTAGCAGTAGCTGTACTAGTAGCATTAGTACTTATAGCAGTAGTAGTAGCCAGAGAAGCTATTATACTAGTAGTAGTAGTAGTATAAGTAGTAGTAGTAGTAGGAGTAGTGGTAGTTGTTGTAGCTGCAATTGTAGTAGTAGTAGTAGTAGTAGTAGTATCTATTGTTGTAGTAGTAGTAGCAATAGCAGCTGTAGTAATTGCAGTAGTAGCTAAAGTAGCAGTAGTAGGAATAGCAGAAGTAGAGGTAATAGCCATAATTGTCATTGTAGTAGCAGCGTTACTAGCAATAGTAGCAAAAGTAGTTGTAATAGTAATGTACATCGCAGTAGTTGTAGCAACAGTTGTACTAGTAGTCGTAGTATTAGTAATTTAAATGGTAACAATAGTAGTAGTAGTACTAGTAATAGAAGTTGTAATAGTAGCACTAGTAGTTGTAGTAGCAGAATTAGTAGCAATAGTAGTTGCAGAAGTAGAAGTAGTACGAGAAATAGTAGGAGTAGCAAAAGCATCAACAGAAGAAGTAGTAGTAGTAGTACTAGGAGTAGAAGCTGAAATAGAAATGGCAGTTGTAGTACTAGTAGTATTCGTAGGGGCAGTAGTAGTAGTAGCAGCAGTAGTAGTAGTAGCAGCAGCAGTAGTGGCAGTAGTAGTAGTATTAGTAGTAGAAATAGGAGTAGTAGTAGCACCTACAGTAATAGTATTTGTTGCTGTAGTAGTTCTATTAGTAGTAGTAAAAGTAGCAATAGTAGTAGTAGTTGTTGTTGTTGTAGCAATAGCAGTAGTATTAGTACTAGTAGTGGTAGCCGCTGCGGCAGCTGTAGTAGTTGAAGTAGTAGTAGAAGCTGCCGCAATAGTAGTAGCAGTAGAAGCATATGCAGTATTAATAGTAGTAGTAGGAGCAATAGTAGTAGCAGTAGCAGCAGTAGTAGCCGTAGTAGTAGTAGTAGTAGTAGTAGTAGTAGTCGTAGGGATTTTTGTAGTCAGAGGAATGGTAGTAGTAGTAGTTGTAGTGGTAGTAGTGGATGTAGTAGTAGTTGTTCTTGTAGTTGTAACAGTAGTGTTGGTTGTAATAGTAGTAGTACTAGTAGTAGGAGTAGAAGTAGCAGTAGGGGTTGGAGTAGGAGTGTAGTATTAGTAGTAGTTGGAGTAGCAGTAGCAGTAGTAGTTGGAGTTTGCGCAGGTATAGGAGCAGGAGTAGGAGTAGTAGTAGTAGTAACAGCTGTAGTAGTAATAGTATTAGATGTAGTTGTAGTAGTAGTACTAGTAGGAACAGCTATAGTAGAACTAGCAGTTGTATTAGTTGGAATAGAAGTAGTAGTAATAGCAGTAGTAGGTTTATGAGTCATAGTATTAGTAGCAGGAGTAGGAGTAGTAGTAGTAATAGTAGTAGTAGTAGTAGCAGCAGTAGTAGTAGCAGCAGCAGTAGTAGTAGTAGTAGTAGTAGTAGTTGTTGTTGTTGTTATTGTAGTAATAGTAGCAATTGTACTAGTAATAAAAGTTGTTGTAGAAATAGTAGTAGTAGTAGCAGCAGCAGTAGGAGCATGAACAGTAGCAGTAATAACAATAGTAGTAGTAGTAGTATAAGAAGAAGAGGAAGAAGAAAAAGAGGAAATAGCAGTAGTAGTCATAGTACTAGTAGTAGTTGTTATTGTTGTAGTAATACGAGTAGCAAAAGCAGCAATAGCAGTAGTATTGGTTGGAGTATTAGTAATTAGAGTAGTGGTAGTAACAGTAGGAGTTGGAGTAGTAGTAGTTGCAGTAGTAGTCGTAGTAATAGTAGTCATAGTAGCAATAGTTGTAGGAGTAGAAGCAAAAGTAGTAGTAGTAGTAGTATAAGTAGTAGTAACAGTAGCAGAAGTAGTAGTAGGAGACGTAGTTGTTGTAATATTTGTAGCAATAGTTGTAGTTGTTGTAGTTGTAGTAGTAGAAGCTGTACTTGTCGTAGTAGTAGTTGAAGTTGTAGCAACAGCGCTTCTAGTAGTAGTAGTATGAATAGTAATAGGAGTTATAGTAATAGTAGTGGCAGTAGCAGTAGTAGTAGAGGTAGTAATAGTATTAGTTGGAGGAGTAGTAGTAGTACTAGTAGTAGTATATGTAGTAGTAGTGTAGTAGTAGTTGTTGTTGTAGCAGCAGCAGAAGCCGCAGGAGTAGTAGTGGTACTAGTAGTTGTAGTAGCAGTAGTAGTAGTATTAGTACTAGTAGTAACAGCAGCAACGATAGCAGCACTAGTAGTATATTACCACTACAACTTCTACGACACAACAACAACAACAACTACTACTCCTACTCCGGTTCCTGCCACCGCTACTACTACTACTGCGCCTACTATTGCTACTACTACTCCAACTATTCCTACTCGTACTACTACTTGTGCAACAACAACAACTACTACTCCTACTCCAACTCCTACTAATACTTCTACACCTACGACTACTAATATTACTACTACTACCACTACTACAACAACAACTACTACTACTTCTACTCTTACTTTTACTGTTACTACTACTACCACAACTTCTACTACTGCTACTACTACTACAAGTAGTACTACAACTACAATTACTACTGCAACAACTATTTCTATTGTTACTACCACTACTACTACTACTACTACTACTACTTCTACTACTACGACTACTAGTACAACTACTACAACTAGTACTACTACTACTGTTTCTACAAGTAGTCCTACTACTAGAACACCTGTTACTACAAATACTACTACGACTACTACTATTGCAATTACGGCTTCTACTACTATTACTACTACTACTACTATAGCTACTACTCCTACTATTCTGATTACTACAGCTACTGCTGCTACTACTGCCACTATTAGTACTACTTCTGTTTCTATTACTACTACTACTGCTACTACTTCCATTGCTACTCCTACCGCTCCTCCTCCTCCTCCTCGTACTACTCCTACTACTACTACTACGGCTGCTACTGCTGCTCCTACAACTACGCTAGCTCCTACAACTACTCCTATTACTACTATAACAACTACTACAGCTACTATTTGTATTACTACTACTATAACTACTATTGCAACTACTTTCGCTGCTACAACTACTACTAGAATTGCTCTGCTACTGCTAGTACTGCAACTACTGGTACTACTTCAACAACTTCTACTACTTCCATTGCTACAGCTGTAAGTCCTAATACTACTACCACTACTACTACTACAACTGCTACTAATACTACTACTACTACAACTACTACTACTCCTACAACTACTACAACTACTATTACTGCTATTAGGTCTACTGCTACGTCTACTACTCGTACTCAAACTCCAGCTCCTAAAACTACACCGTCTATTACGTCTGCTACTAAAATTACAACTACTTCTATTACTGCTAATCCTACAATACTACTACTATTATTATTACTACTACTACTACTACAACGACTACTTCTGCTACTACTACTACAACTATTACTACTACTACTACAACTACTTCTTCTACTACTACTATTGCTGCTGCTACTACTAACGCTGCTACCTCTACTACTACTACTACTACTACTACTACTACTACTACTATTAATATTGCTGCTACAACAACAACTATTACTACGACAACAACTACTGTAGCTACTACTACTACTGCTGCTACTACTACAACTGCTACTACTACTCCAACTCGAACTCCTACTCCTACTACTACTGAATACTACTACTTCTACTACTGCTTCTACAACTTTTGCTGCTACTACTATTGATGCTGCTGCTGCAACTACTATCGGTACTACCGCTGCTACTGCTGCGGCTACTACTACTAGAACCACTACCACTACTAGAACTACTACCAGTACTCCCACTACAACGAGAACCACTACTGTTACTACTTCTACTACTGCTGCTGGTTTTGCTACTGAGCCTACTATTCCTACTAACCCAAATACTACTATTATGGAGACTCGTTCTACTATTACTTTTGCTACTACTGCTACTCCTATTACCACTCGTACCCCTACTTCCATGACTTCTACTACTACTATTCCTCAATGTCCTCCTCCTCCTACTACTTCTACTACTCCAACTATTGCTACTGCAACTAATACTACTCCTACTAGTACTACTACTACTACTACAACTCATACTGCCACTCCTACTCCAACTCCTACTCCTACCACTCCGACAACTACAACTACTACTACTTCAACTACTACTGCTACTACGTCTATTACTGCTACCACTGCTATTGCTACTACTGCTACTATTACTACTGTTACTACTATTAACACTACTACTTGTATTGCTACTACCACTACTAGTAACGACACCACCACTACTACTACTACAACTATTACTATTGCAGTTGCTACTACTACTAGTACATCTATAAGTAGTACAACAGCTAGTACTCCTCCAACTCTTGCTGCTACTACTACTCCTACTACTACAACTACTACCACTGCTCCAAGTACAATTGCTCCTACTCCTACTCTTACTACTACTACTAATACTACTATAACTAATACTACTACTACTACTACTCCCACTCCTGCACCGGCCACTACTAATACTACTCCTACTACTCCTACTCCTACTGTTGCTACTACTACTCCTACTCCTACTCCTACATCTACTTATGCTACAACAACAACTACTACAACAACTATTACTACTATTGTGACTAATACTGCAACAATTTATGCTACTACTATTGCTGCTGCAACTCCAACTACTACTACTACTACTACTTCAACCACTACTACTAACGCTAGTACTTCTACTACTACTACTGCTACTACTACTACTAGTAATATTACAACTACAACTACTTCTGCAACTACTACTACTACTACTACTACTACTACTACTACTACTACTACTACTATTACAATAACAACTACTACTACTACCACAACAACTACTACTAATAACACTACAACTACTACTACTACAACTACTGTTAATCCTCCTCCTTCTACTTCCACTACCAACACTACTACTAATACTACAACAACTACACCTATTACTATTGCTACTACTACTTACGCTTCCATTACTCTTACTACTACTACTACCTCTACTACTTATACTACTACTACTACTACTACTACTACTACTACTACTACTACTACTACTATTACTACTACTACGCGTCTGCTTTTACTACTACTTCTACAAGTACAACTGATGCAACAACAACAACTACTACTACTACTACTACGGCTACTACCACTGTGGCTACTCTTACTACCACTAGTACTACTACTGTAGCTACTACTACTATTACTATAGCCGCTACTACTACTATTGCTGCTACTACTACTTCGGCTACTGCTGCTACTACTACTTCGGCTACTGCTGCTACTAGTACTATTGCTACTACTACTACTACCCGTCTGATTACTACAAGTACTACTACTGCCATTTCAATTTCGGCTTCTACTACTCCTCCTACTACGACTACTACTTCTACTGCTGCTTCTGCTACTCCTACTATTCTCCAACTACTGCTACTACTGCCACTACTACTGCTACTAATTCTACTACTACTACTACTAGTACTACCATTTCTGTTATCACTACTACAACTACTACTATGTATATTACTATTCTGAATAATGCTGCTACTACGGCTACTACAACTATGACTAGTACTTCTACTTCTGCAACTACTGCTGCTATTACTACTACTACTACAGCTACAACTGATACTAGCACTACTACTAATATTGCAATAGCAACTTCAACTACTACTTCTACCACATCTCTGACTACAACTACTTCCCCTACTACTACTACTTATACTACTACAACTACTACCACGATAGCTTGTCTACTACCGCTATAAGTACTACTACAACTACTACTACTGCAGCTACTACGACAACTATTACAACTCCTGCAACTACTACTACTTATACTACTACTCGTGTTGCAAACTACCACAACTGTTGCTATTGCTACTGCAACTTCTACTGCTATGACTGCTTCTACTGCCACTTCAACTACTACTACTGCTACTAATACTCCTCTTCCTCTTACTACAGCTACTACTACTACTAAAACAAGAACAACAACAATAGCAACTACTACTACTACAACAACAACAACTACTACTATAACAACAACTACTACTACTACAACAACAACTACTACTACTGCAACTACTACTACTACAACAACAACAACTACTACTACTACAACTACTACTACTAGTACTACTGTTGTTGCAACTACAGCTGCTGCCCCTACTACTCCAACTGCTACTACTATAATAGCTACTGCAACTGCTACTACTACTACTACTACTTACAACAACTACAACAACAACTACTATTGCTGCTGCTACAATTGCTACTTCTACTACTATTACTACTACTAATGCTACTATGACTACTACCACTACTAACACTACCACTGCTATAACTACTACTACAGCTAATGCTAACACTACTGCTACTTCTTCCACTACTGCAACTACTACTTCTAGTACTACTACTACTGCCGCTACTACTACTACTACTATTTGTGGTACTGATGGTGCAACTACTACTGCTACTTTTGCTTCTACCATTAGTACTACTACTACTACGATTGTTACTACTACTACTAGTGCGGCTACCACTACTACCACTTCTACTACTACTAGTACTACAACAACTACTACTACTACAACGGCTGCTACTTCTAGTACTACTGCTGTTACTACTACTACTACTACTACTACTATTGCTATTGCTACTACTACTTCTACTGCTACAGCCACTATAATTGCAACTACTACTACTACTGCTTCTACTTCTACTATAACTTGTACTACTGCTACTGCTACGATAATAACTACTACTACTACTCCTACTATTATGACATCCGCTACTACCACTACCGCTCCAACTCCTCCAACTACTACTACTATAATTGCTGCTGCTACTACTGCTACTAGTGCTGCTACTACTACTACTTCGTCTACTACTCCTATAACTACTACTACAACTACTACTACTGCTACTACTACTTCCACGACAACTAATTCTCTTACTACTACTACTATTGCTACTACTACGACTACTACTACGACTACTGCTTATGCTACTACTACTTCCTGTAATATGGCTACTACTTTTATTATTACTACTACTATTACTAGTACCTCTACCACAAATACTACTACTACTACTGTTACTTCTACTCCTACTACTACTACTACTACTATTAGTACTCTAACTACAACTATTCCTACAACTACTCCTACGCCTACTCTTACTCCTACTTCTGCTACAACTACTACTAATACTTCTACTACTACAACTACTACTACTATTACTCCTACTACTCCTCCTACTCCTGCTCCGTCCACTACTACTACTACTCCTACTACTACTCCTACTCCTAATACTACTAATATTCCTACTCCTACTACTCCTATTACTACTTCTTCACCAACTACTACAACCACTACTGCTGCTACTATTAATACAACTATTATTATTACTACTACCACTACTTTTACGACGATAATAAGAACAACAACAACAACTATTACTAGTACCCCTATTACTACTTCAACTAGTACTACTACTAGTACTACAACTACTATAAATACTACTACTACTACTACCCCTACTACTACAACAACAACAACAACTACTACTACTACTACTACTACTACCACTACTACTACTACAACAATAACAACAATAACAACAACTACTACTACTAGTATTACTTCTACTACTTCTACTACTACTCCTACTATTGCCCCTACTAGTCCTACTGCTACAACTACTACTATAGCTACAGCTACTACTACTACTATACTACCGCTACAACTACTGCAACTATTGCTACTACTACTGCTTATGCTTCTGCTACTACTACCACTACAGCAACTAATCCTGCTACCGCTAATACCACTGCCACTACTACTATTGCCACTAATACTATTACTAATGCGACAACAATGACTACTACTACTGCTAATAGTATAGCTACTTCCACTAGTACAACAATTACTACTGCTATTGCTACTTCTAAAGCTAATACTACAACTACTGCTACTATGACTGCTACTGCTACTGCTACTACTACCCCAACTGTTACAACTACTACAATAACATTTACTACCGCTAGTACAAGTACTACTCCTTCTCCTCCTATTACTACTAGTTTGACTACCACTCCTACAACTACTACTACATCAGCCACTAGTACCATAGCTATTGCTACTACTACAGCTAATACTACTGTTACTGCTAGTACGACTGCTACTCCTACTGCTATAATTGCTACTACAACTATTGCCACTACTGCTATAGCTACTACAACTACTACTACTAGCACTAGTACTATTCCTCCTATTATGACTACTACTACTACTATTGTTACGACTACTGCTGCTACTACTGCTGCTACAACAACTACTACTCCTAATATTACAACTACCTCTACTGCTACTTTTACTCCTACAGCTACTATTGAGACTACAACTACTGCCATTGCTGCTACTAATACTATAGCTATGACTGTTACTACTGCAAATAATACTAGTAGTACTACTACTAATACTGGTACTATTACTACTACTACTGCTCATAGTGGTACTACTAATGTAGCTATTACTACCACTACTCATACTACAGGTAATACTACAGCTGCTACTATTGCTACCACTACTAATACTACTACAACCACTACTGCTGCTGCTGCTTCTAATACAGCTACTGCTACACCTACTGCTACTACTACTACTACTACTACTACTTATTTTCCGACTCCTACCCCTACTCCTCCTCCTCCTCCTACTTCTACTATTACTACTACCACTACTATGACTACTGGTACTACTACTACAACAATTATTACAACTACTATTACTACTACTACAACTACTATTGTACTGGGCAACTAACTACTACTACTCTGCGACTACTGCAAATTCCTACTACGGCGCCTACTACTCTTCTATGCATACCCTACTCCCTACAACAACACAACTACTACGACTACTACTACTACTGACTACTAACTAGCTAGTACTCGAAACACCTACGACTACGTAACTAACTACTATACTACTACTACGACTACTATTACTAGTACTACTACTAACCACTACCGCTACACTACAACTAATGCTACACTAAACTACGACTAACTAACTACTGGCAACTACTACGGCTACTAACAACTGCTAGTACGACTACTACTTACTGCCACTACTACTATGCCAACTCTTAAAGTAATAACAACTAGGTACTACTGCAGCTTTGTGGCGGCTACTAGCTAATACTACTACAATGACTACTACTACTGACTACTGACTACTAACTACGAACTCTTCTTTTTACTCATCTAGTATAGCTAATACTACCACTACTCCTACTAAAACTTCTACCAGGACTACTACTACTACAACAACAACAACTACTACTACTATTACTACTACTGTTACTGTTGTTGCTAATATAGGAACAACTATTACTACAACTACTCATACTATGACTACTACAACAACAAATACTACTACAACTACTGCTAGAACTAGCAGTACTGCTCCTAATACTCCAACTACAACTACCACTATTACTACTACTACTACTACTATTACTATTAGTACAACTGCTAATACTACTACCGTTACTACTACTACCATTACCCCAACTACTGCTACTATTACAACTTCTGCTACAGCCACTACCGCTCCAACTACTACTACTACTGCTGGTACTCCTACTCCTACAACTACTACTACTACCACTACTACTACTCCTGCTGCTACTTCTACTACAACTACTATTACTACTGCTACTACTACTTCTATTGCAACTCCTACTAGTACTCGTACTACTGCTACTACACTTATTACTACTACTACTGTTACTACTACTGATCCTACTTCTACTACGACTACTATTACCCCTACCACTACCTCTACTACTACAACTACTACAAATACTATTCCCACTTCTGCTACTACTACTACTATGACTACTGCAACAACGACTACTACTACTTGTATAACTACTGCCGCCAATAGAACAACTACAACTATTACTACTAAAAATTCTACTACAACTAGCAGTACTACTACTTTTACTATTACTACTCCTACTACTACTCCTACTACTGCTATTGCTGCTGCTACTACTCCCAATACTCATACTATAACTACTACTATAGCTACTACTACTGCTACTTCGCCTGCTACTACTACTATTACTACTAATATTATTATTATTATTACTACTACTACTACTACTACAAGTACTGCTACTACTACTTCTACTCCTACTGTTGCTCCTCCGCCCCGTCATATTTCTACTACTACTGATACTACTAGTACTACTACTACGACAACTACTACTACTACTACTACTACTACTACATCTACTACATCTACTACTACTACTACTACTACTACTACAACTACTACTACTCTAACTACTACAACGACGACTACTAAGACGACGATACTCATCTACTACTACTACTACAACAACAACTACTAAAAAAAAAAAGAAAAAAAACTTCACTCATAATACTACTACTAGTACTCTACTACAAATGACTTCCAACTACTTCCACATAAGGACGACAAAACACTACTACTACTCCTGCTATTGCTACTATTGTCCGACAGTACCCCTGCTACTTTCTACTCCAACTAATTGCTATTATAGCCAGCCTACTACTAGTACTATTGCTAATACTAAAACTCCTATTACCACTCGTTACTAGAACTCCTAACGACTACTACTACATAACTATTCCGCTCCTCCCTACTCACACCCCTACTACTAGTACTCCTACTCCAGCTACTGCACTACCCTGCGACTCTGACTAGTACTATTCTAACCACGCTTGAATCTAACTCATATTGTTGCTTCCTACTACTCCACTCTCAACTCACCACCCCGCACTTCTGCTGCTACTAGCTACTACACTACTATAAGCGACTGGCTACTCGGCCACTACTACTACCACTACTACTTTAGCATTACTATACTGTAGCTCTACTACTACTTCTTACTAGTGCTACTACTATAATTAAATACTATAACTAGTAGCGGTAGTAGTAGCAGTAGCAGTAGTAGCAGTGGTGACAGTATCGGCAGCTGTTTTAGTAATAGTTGTTGTTGAAGTAAAAGTTGTAGTAGTAGCTATAGCTGTAGTAATAGTAGCATTAGTAGTAGTAGCAGTAGTAGTTGTAGCAAAAGTAGTAACTATAGTAGTAGTAGTAGTAGTTGCAGTTGTAGTAGTAGCAATAATAGTCATAGAAGTAGTAGTATTACTAGTAGAAGTTGCGGTAGTAGTTGTAGTAGTAGCAGTAGTATCAGCAATAGTAGTAGTAGTAGAAGGAATATTAGTAACGGTAATAGAAGCAGTAATAGTAGTAGTAGGCGTAGCAGCAGTACGAGTAGTTGTAGTAGTAATAGTAGAAACTGTAGCTGTAGTAGCAGTAGCAATAGTAGTAGGTATAGTATTAGTAGCATTAGTAGTAATAGTAGCAGAGTGGTAGTAGTAGTAGCTATAGTAGGAGTAGTAGTATTAGCAGTAGTTGTACTAGTAGTTGTTGTTGTAGTAGCAGTAGCAATAGAGCAGGAGTTGAAGCAGTAGTTGTAGTAGTAGTAGAAGTCATACTAGTAGCAGAAGAGCGGTTGTAGCAGTAGTTGTAGTCGCAGTAGGAACAATTGTAGTAGTTGTAGTGGAAGATGTTGTTGTAGCAGAAGTAGTAGCAGTTGTAGTAGCAGTCGTAGTAGTAGTAGTGGTAAGAGAAGTAATAGTAGTAGTAGTAGTAATAGTGATAGTGTAGTAACGGTTTTTGTTGTTGCTCCTGCAGTAGTTCAAGTAATTGTTATAGTAGTTGTAGTTGTAGTAGTATTTATAGTAGTAGTAGCAGTAGTAGTAGCAGTAGGTGCAATAGTAGTAGTAGAAGTAGAAGTAGAAGGAGAAGAAATAGTAGCAGTTGTTGTAGTAGTAATTGTAGTAGCTATGGTAATAGCAGTAGTTGTGGTAGTAGTAGTAGTAGTAGTAGTAGTAGTAGCAATAATAGTAGTAGTAGTAGTCATTGTTGTACTAGTCGTGTTGGTAGTAGCAGTTATAGTAGTCGCAGCAGCAATAGCAATAATTATAGTAGCAACAATAGCCACTATAGTAGTAGCAGCAGCCATAGCAGCAATAATAGTGATAGAAGCGATAGTAGCAGTGGTAGTGGGAGTAGTGGCTGTAGTCGTTGCAACAGTAGTAGTAGCAACAATAGCGATAGTGGTCGTGGTAGTAGTAGTAACAATAATGGTAGTATTAGCAATAGTAGTAGTAGATGCACTCATAATAGTGGAAGTAGTAGTAGGAGGAGGAGAAGTAGAGTAGTAGTAGTGGAAGTGGTGAACATAGTAGAAGTAGCAGTAGTGGAAGTAGTAGTCATCATAATAGTAGCAACAGTAGTATTAGTAGGAGAAATCAAGTCGTAGCAGTAACAATAGTCGTAGTGGCAATAGTAGTATTAGTAGTAGTCGTGGTTTTAGCAGTAGCAGAAGTAGTAGTACTCGTAGTAGTAGTAGTAGCAGTAGCAGTAGTGGTATTCATTGTAGTAGTACTAGTCGCAGTAGTTGCAGTAGTAGTAGTAGTTGTTGTCATCGTTGTTGTTGTTGTTGTAGTAGTAGTAGCAGTAATATTACTAGTAGTATTAGTGGCAATAGTAGTAGTTGTAGCTGTAAAAGTTGTAGTACTATTTGTAGTAGTAGCAAAAACTGTTGCAGTTGCAATTGTAGTTGTAGTAGTAGCAGGCGAAGTAGTAGAAGTAGTAGTAGAAGCAATAGTAGCAGTAGTAGTTTTTGTGGTGGTAATAGTAGTAATAATAGCAGTAGTAGTTGTTGTGGTGGTAATAGTAGTAGTAGTAGCAGTAGTAGTAATAGAAGTTGGGGTGGGAATAGTAGCAGTAGTAGCAGTAGTGATAGTATAAGCAGTAGTAGTAGTCGTTGTTATTGTTGTAGTAGCTGTAGCGCAAGTAGTGGAAGGTGTAGGGGAAGCATCGACAGCAGCAGTAGCAGTAGTAATAGAAGAAGTAGTAGTACTAGTAATAGTAGTAATAAAAGCCCTAGTAGTAGCAGCTGTAGCAATAGTAGCTATACTAGTAGTTATAGGAGAAGTTATATGAGTAGTAGGAGTAGTAGCAACAGCAATAATAGTAGTAGTAGTAGCAATAGCAGCAGCACTAGTTGTAGTAGCAGTAATAGTAGCAGTAGTAGTAGTAGCAGTTGAAGTAGTAGTAGTCATAGTAGTAGCAGTATTAAGTGTAGTAGGAGTAGTAGGAGCAGTAGTAGTTCGAGTAATAGTGGTTGTAGTAGGAGTAGCAATAGCAGCAGCAGGAGTAGTAGGAGTAGTAGGAGTAATAGTAGTAATAGTAGTAGTAGTAGTAGTAGCAGCAGCAGTGGTAGCAGTAGTGGTAGCATTAGTAGTAGTACCCATAGTTGTTATAGTAGTAGTAGTAGCTGGAGAAGTAGTAGTAGTAGTTGAAGGAGAAGTAGTAGTAGGACCAGCTAAAGCAGTAATAGTAGTAGCAATTGTAGCGATCGGAGAAGAAGAAGGTATAGCAGTAGGAGAAGAAGAAGGTTGTAGTAGTAGTAGTAGTAGCGACATCAACAATAGCAGTAGTAGCAATAACAGCAACTGCAGTAGTATTAGTAGTAGTAGTAATAGTAGTAGTAGTAGTAGCAGCAACAACAATTGTAGTAGTGGCAGTAGTAGCAGCTAGAGTAGTAGCAATAATAGTAGTAGTAGAGACATTATTAGTAGCAATAGTAGTAGTAGCAGTATTAGTAGTAGTAGTAGAAGCAGCATTTGTACCAATAGTAGCAGTAGTAGTTGCAACAGTAGTAGAAGCATTATCGCGGTAGTAGTAGCAGTAGTGGTAGTAGCAGTAGTAGCAACAACAGTAGAAGTTGTAGTAGTGCTAGCAATAGTATTAGTCGTAGTAGTAGTAGTAGCAGCAGCAGCAGCAGAAGTTGTAGTAGTTGTAGTAGTAGTGTAATATTAGTAGTAGTAGCAACAGTAGTAGTCGCTATAGTCGTGGTTGTAGTAGTAGCAGAAGTAATCATACCAGTAGTTGTAGTAGAAGTAGTAATTGGAGATGTAGTAGTAGTCGCTGTGGCAGCAAAAGTAGAAGTAGTAGTTGTAGCAGAAGCAGATATAGGAGTAGTACTAATAGCAATAGAAGCTGTAGTAGCAGCAGTGGTAGTAGTAGTAGTTTGAGCAGCTGCAGTAATACGTGGAGTAGTAGTAGTAGTTGCAAAAGGAATTGTGGTAGTAATCCAAGTAGTAGTAGCAGTAATAATAGTAGCAGTCGTAGCAATGGTAGCTAAAGTAGTAGTAGTAGCAGAAGTAGTCATGGTAACAGTCGTAGATGCAGTAGTAGAAGAAGTAACAGTAGTAGTAGAAGTAACAGTAGTCGAAGTAGTGGAAGTAGTAGTAGTGGAGTTAGTAGTAATACTTGTAGTAGCAGCAGTTGTACTAACACTTGCAGTATGAGTAGGAGTAGAGGTAATTTTGGCAACAGAAGTAGTCACAGTGGTAATAGTAGTGTGAAAAGTAGTAGTCGTAGCAGAAGTTGTAGTAGTAGAAGTAGTAGTAGTAGTAGCAGTTGTGGTAGTAGTAGTAGTAGTCACAGTGGTACATGCAATTGCTGTAGTACTAGTAGTCGTAGTTGCAGAAGTAGTCGTAGTAGTAATAGGATGAGTAGTATTAGTAGCGCTAGCATTCGCAGTAGTCACAATAGTAGCATCAACAACAGTAGTAGCAGCAGAAGTAGTAGTAGTAGCAGTAGTAGTAGTAGTAGAAGTAGTAGTAGTAGTAGCCATAGCAGCAGTAGAAGTCGTAGTAGTAGTAGTAGCAGTAATAGTAGCAGTAGCAGTAGTAGTAGTAGAAGTGGTAGTTGTAGTAGTGGCCGTAGAAGTTGTAGTAGTAGCAGTAGTTGTAGTAGTAGGAGTAGTAGCAGCAGAAGTAGTAGTAGGAGCAGCAAAAGAAATAGTAGCAATAGAAGAAGTAGTAGATATAGCAGTAGCAGTAGCAGAAGTAGCAGCATAAGTATTAGTAGTACTAGTAGTAGTAGTGGTATTAGCTGTAGTATTAGTAGTAGCAGCAGCTGTAGTAGCAGTTGTAGTAGCAACAGTTGTAGCAGAAGCAGTAGTAGTGGCAGTACTTGCAGCAATTATAGTAGTAGCAGTAGTCGTAGCGGCCAAAGAAGCAGTAGTAGTAGTAGCTGTAGTAGTTGTAGTAGAAGCAATAGTAGTAGTCGTTGTAGCTGTAGTTGTAGTAGTAGTAGAGGTATTAGTAGTAGTAGTTGCGAAAGTAGCAGCAGTAGTAGTAGTAGCAGTAGCAGTAGTAGTAGTTGTAGTAGCAGTAGTTGTAGAAGTAGTAGTAGTAGTAGTTATAGTAGTAGTAGATGTAGCAGTTGTATCAATAGTAGAAGTAGTAGTAGTTGTAGTAGTAGTAGAGGCATTAGCAGCAGTTGTAGCGGTAGCAGCAGCAGCAGCAGTAGTAGTAGTAGTTGTAGCAATAGTAGTATCATTAGCAACAACCGTAGTAGTAGTAGTAGTTATTTTAGTAGTAGTTGTTACAGCAATGTTAATAGTAGAGGTTGTAGTTGTTATTGTATTAGTAGCAGTAGTGGTAATAACTGTAGTGGTAGTAGTAGCGACAGTAGCAATTATAATATTGGTAACAGTAGAAGTAGTAGTAGTAGTAAGAGTAGCAGTAGCTATAGCCATTGTAGCTGTAGCAGTAGTAGCAGTAATAGTTGCAATTGTAGTTGTTGTACTGGTAGAAGACGAAATAATAGTCAAAGAAGAAGTAGTAGCAGCAATTGTTGTAGTAGTAGTAGTATTCGTAGTAGTATTAGTAGCTGGATAAGTAGTAGTAGTAGTAGTGGCAGTAGTATGAGTAATAGTTGTGGTAGTTGAAGCCGTTGTAGCAATTTCAGTACTAGTAGTAGCAGTAGTAGCGGTTGCAATAATAGTAGTAGTAGTAGTAGTAGTAGTAGTTAAAGTAGTAGTAGTAGCAGCCGTAGTAGTAGTAGTAGCAGTAGTAGCAGTAGCAGTAGTGGCAGCTGCTGCAGTTGCTCGAGTAGTAGTAGCAGTTATGAAAGAAGTAGTAGTTGCAACAGTAGTAGTATTAGCAATAGCAGTAGCAGTTTTCATAATAGTAGTAGCAGTAGTAGTATTAGCAATAGTAGTAGTGGTAATAGCTGTATTATGAGAAGTAATAGTGGTAGCTAAAGCAGTAGCTGTAATAGTAGTAATATTAGTAGTAACAGTAGTAGGAGTGGTAGTTGTTGTTGTGCTAGTAGTAGTCGTAGTAGAAGTGTAGTAGTAGCAGTAATATGAGTTGCAGTAGTAGGGGTAGTAGTAGTAGTTAAAATAGTAGTAGTAGTTGTTGTTGTAGTAGTAGTAGTTGTCGTAGTAGTAGAACTAGAAGTAGTAGTAGCAGGTATAGTAGTCGCTGGAGTGTTGTAGCAGTTATGAAAGCAGTTGTACTTGCAACAGCAGTAGGCATAGTAGTAGTAGCAGTAGTAGTATTAGCAATAGTAGTAGTGGTTGTAGTTGTATTGTGAGAAGTTATAGTGGCAGCGGATGTAGTAGCAGTAATTTTAGTAGTCGTAGTTGCAGTAGTAGGAGTGGTAGTAGTAGTTGTAGTAGTAGAAGTCCTAGTAGGAGTGTAGTAGTAGTTGTTGTAGTTGGAGTAGTAGTAGTAGTATTAGTGGAAGTAGTAATAGTAATAGGAGCAGTAGGAGTAGGAGCAGTAGTCGTAGGAGTAATAGTAGTAGTAGTAGTACTACTACTACTACTAGTAGTGGTACTAGAGGTAGTTGGAGTGTTAGGAGTAGTAGTAGTAGTAATACTTATAGTGGAAGTAGTAGTGGTGGTAGAAATAGTAGTAGTAGTGAGAGTTGTTATAGTAATAGTAGTAGTACTTATAGTGGAAGTACCATTAATAGTAGTTGTTGTAGTAGTAGAAGTAGCACTTGTAGATGTAAAAGTAGCAGTTGTATTAGTAGGAGCAGTAGTAAAAGTCAAAGTTGGAGTTGGAGTTATAGTAGGAGTTGTAGTAGTTGGAGTACTACTAGTAGGAGTAGTAGTAGTAGTAGTTATAGTAGAAATAGTAGTGGTAGTGCTAGTAGTAGTAGTAGTTGTTGTTGTTGTTGTTGTTGTTGTTGTTGTTTTATTAGTAGGAGTTGTAGTAGGAGTAGGAGGAGGAGTTGTAGTT
>RXID01012357.1:0-14599 GCA_005019695.1 Trichopus zeylanicus subsp. travancoricus
TAGTAGTAGTAGTAGTAGTAGTAGTAGTAGTAGTAGTAGTAGTAGCAGCGAAAGTAGTAGTATCTGGAATAGTAGCAGGAGTGGGAATTGGAGTTGGAGTGGTAGTTGCAGAAGTAGTAATAGTACTAGTAGTATTAGTTGCATAGTAGTAGTTGTAATAGTAGTAGGAATAGTAGTAGGAATAGTAGCAGTAGTAGCAGCTATAGTAGTTGTAGTCATCGTAATAGTAGTAATGGTAGTGGTTGTAGTAGTGGTAAAAGTAGTCATAGTAGTAATAGTAGTTGTATTAAGAGTAGTAGTAGTAGTTGAGGTGGTAGTGGTTGTAGTAGTAGTAAAAGTAGTCGTAGTAGTAATAGTAGTTGTATTAAGAGTAGTAGTAGTAGTTGAGGTAGTAGCGGTAGCAGTAGTAGCAGTAGTAGTGGTGGCAGGAGTTGTAGTAGTTGTAGTTGAAATAGTTGTATTAGTTATAGCAGTAGTAGTAGTAGTAGAAGTAGTCGTAGTAGTAGAAGTAGTAGTAGTTATATTAGTAGTAGTAGTAGCAGTAGCAATAGTAGTAGTAGTAATTCTAGTGGCAGAAGTAATAGTAGGTGTATTTTTAGGAGTACGACTTGCTCTATGAAAAGCGGGTGTAACTGTAGTACAAGTAGTGGTAGTAGTAGTTGCAGTAGTAGTTGTAGTTAAAGTAGGAGGAGGAGGAGGAGGAGGATTAGTAGTTGTAGTCATTGTAGTACTAATAATAGTGGTAGTTATAGTAGTAGTTGTAGTAGTAAAAATAGTTGTAGGAGTTGTAGTAGTTGTATGTGTTCGAGTCGGAGTAGTAGTAGTAGTAGGTGCGGCAGTAGTAGTAGAAGTAGTAGCACTAATAGTCAAGGTCATAGCAGAAGTAGTAGTAGTTCTAGAAGTAATATGAGTAGTAGTAGTAGTTGTAGAAGTTGTAGTAGTAGTAGTAACAGTTCTGGCAGTAGTAGTAGCAATACTAGTAGTATTAGTCATAGTTTTAGTAATAGAAGTAGTAGCAATAGTAGTAGTAGCAGTTGTTGTTGTTGTAGTAGTTTTTGTTGGAGCGGTTGTAGGAGTAGGAATAGAAGTGGTAGTAATAGTAACTAGTACTAGTGTCGGTAACAGTTTGTCGTAGTAGCAGTGGTAGTAGGAAGAGGAATAGAAGTGGTGGTAGTAGTAGTTGTTACAGTAGTAGTAGTAGTAGTAGATGTAGAAGCTGTTGTAGCAGTAGTAATAGAAGTAGGAGGAGTAGTAGTAGTATAAGTATGAGTTCGAGTATCAGTAGTTGTAGTCGTAGTAATAGTAGTAGTAGTAGTAGTTATAGTGGTAGTAAGAGTAGTAGTAGTGGTTGTTGTAGTTGTAGTTGCAGTAGTAGTATTAGTAGTAGTTGTTGTTGTATTAGTAGTAGTGTAGAAGTAGTAGCAGTAGTAGTTTTAGTAGTATAAGTAGGAGTAGTGGTAGTAGCATTAGGAGGAGTAGTAGTAGTATTAGTACTAGTACTAGTTAAAGTAATAGTAGTTGTTGTAGTGGTAGTAGTAGTAGTAGTAGTAGCTATAGCAGTAGTAGTATTAGTAGTGGTAGTACGAGTAGTAGTAGTAGCCGTAGGAGTAGTTGTCATAGTAGTAGTACTAGTAGAATCAGTAGTCGTAGTAGTAGTAGTAGGAGGAGGTGGAGCAGTAGGGGAAGAAGTAGTAGTAATGGTACTTGTAATAATATTGGTAATAATAATAATAGTAGTAGTAGCTGGAATAGTAGAAGTAGTAGTAGTCATAGTAGTAGTTGTAGTATGAGTATTAGGAATAGCAGCTGTAGCAGTAGTAGTCATAGGAGTAGTAGTAGGGCTAGTAGTAGTACTACTAGTTGTAGTAGAATTACTAGTAGTAATATTAGCAGTTGTTGTAGTTGTGGTAGCAGTTGTACAAGTAGTAGTAGTAGTAGCTGTTGTTGTTATTGTTGTTGTAGTAGTAGTTGTTGTTGTAATCATAGTAGTAGTAGTAGCTGAAGTGGTAATAATATTTATAGTAGTTGTTCTAGAAGTGGTGGTAGTAGGTAATAGTAGTCATACTTGAAGTAGGAGTAGCAGTAGTAATAGAAGCAGTCGTAGAAGTAAGAGTTGTAGTAGTAGTAGTACGAGTAAGAGTAGGAGTAGTAGTAGTAGTGGTAGCAGTAGTAATAGTAGTTGTAGTAGAAGTAGCAGTAGGATTAGTTGTAGTGGTGGTAGTAGTTGCTGTAGGAGTTGGAGTAGTAGTAGTAGCAGTTGTAGTTGGAGCAGTAGTGGCAGTAACAGAAGTTGTAATAGTAGTAGTTGTAGTAGTAGTAGTAGTACTAGTAGTACAAGTTGTAGTAGAAGTAGCAGCAGTAATAGTAGTAGTTCCAGTCGTAGTAGAAGTAGTAGCAACAACAACAGCTGCAGCAGCGAAAGCAAGAGTTGTAGTAATAGTAGTACTATTATCAGTAGTAGTACTAAAAGTAGTAGCCACTGTAGTAGTAGTAGTAGTTGCTATAGTACTAGTAGTAGTAGAAGTGGTAGTAGCGGTAGCCGCACTAGTAGTAGTAGCAATCGTAGTAGTAGTAGTAGTAATACTAGTAGCAAAAGTTGTAGTAGTTGTTGTTGCAGCATCAGTAGCACTAATAGCAGTAGTAGTAGTAGTACTAGAAGTAGTAGTTGCGACAGTGGTAGTAGTAGCTGTATTAGTATTAGAAGTAGTGGTAGTTATAGTAGCGGTAGAGGTAGTAGTAGTACTAGTCATAGCAGCATTTGTAGCAAAAGTTAGAAGTAGCAGCAGTTATAGTAGTAGTAGTAGGAGGAGGAGGAGGAGGAGGTGGACTACTACTACTAGTTGTAGTAGTAATACTTCTACTAGTTGTAACAATAGTGGTAGTAGAAGTAGCAATAGCGGCAGTAGTTGCAGCAGTTATAATAGTAGTAGAAGTTATAGTAGTAGTAGCAGTAGAAGAAGTAGTATTAGTTGTAGTAGTAGCAATTATAGTAGTAGTAGCGGCAGCAGTAGTAGCAGTTATAGTAGTAGTAGCAGTCATTGTAGCATTAGTAGTAGTATTAGCAGTAGCAATAGTAGTAGCAATAGTATTAGTAGTAGCAGTATTGGTAGCTGTACCGGTAGTAGTAGCAGAAGCTAAAGCAATAGTAGTAGTAGCGGTAGTAGCAATAGTAATAGTATTAGCAGTACTAGCGGTGGTAGTATTAGTTGTTGTAGTAGAAGTCATTGTAGTAGTAGTAGTGGTAATAGTAGTTGTTGTAGTAGTAGTGGTAATAGTAGTAGTAATAGTAGTAGTAGTAGTAGTAGCAGTAGTAGTAATATTAGTAGTAGTAGTTGTGTTGTAGTAGCAATAGTAGTAGTAGTAGTAGTAGTAGTAGTAGTAGTAGTCGTAATAGTAGTTGTAGTAGTAGTAGTTGTTGTTGTTGTAGTAGTTGTTGTTGTTGTATTAGCATTAGTGCTAGTAGTAGGAGTAGCATTAGTGGCAGTAGTAGTAGTAGTAGTACTAGTAGTAGCAGTAGCTGGAGCAGTAGTAGTAGTAGCAGTAATAGTAGTTGCAATAGCAGTAGCAATAGGTGTAGCATTAGTATTTGGAGTACTAGTAGTTCTAGTAATAGCAGTAATAGAGCAATAGTAGTAACTGTAGTAGTAGTTGTAGTATTTGCAGTAGTAGTAGTAGTAGTAGTTGTTGTTGTTGTTATAGCCGTAGTTGTAGAAGTAGTAGTAGTAGCAATAGCAGAAGTAATAGCCGTATTAGTAGCAAAAGTTGCAGTATCGGAAGTAGTAGTGGTAGCATTTGCAATTGCAGTTGCGATAGCGGTAGTACAAGCAGTAGGAGAACTAGTAATAGTAGTGGTAGTACTAGTAATAGCAGATGTAGGAGTAGTAGCAATAGTAATTGTAGTAGCAGTAGGCGTGGTAGTAGCAGTAGGAGTAGTAGTAGTAGTAGTAGTAGTTGTTGTTGTTGTTGTTGTTGTAGCAGTACAACTAATACTTTTAGTAGTAGTTGTAGTAAAAGTAGCAGTGGTAGGATTTGTAGTAGTAGTACTAGTAACAGTAGTAGCAATAGTACTAGTAGTAGTTATAGTAGCAGTAGTAGCTACAGTTGTAGTTGTTCCAGTAGAAGCGGTATGAGAAGTGGTTGTATTAGTATTAGTAGCAGTAGTGGTAGTCGGAGGAGAATTAGTTTTAGTAGAGTAACAATAGTAGTAGTCATAGTAGTAACAGCAGCAGAAGTAATAGTAACAGTAGCTGTAGTAGCGGTGGAATTAGTACTAGTAGTCGCAGTAGTAGCAGTAGTAGTAGGACTAGGAATAGTAGCAGCAGCAGTAGTAGTAGTCGCTATGGTATTAGTTGCAGCAGTAGAAGTAGCAATAGTTGTCACAGTAGGGGTAGTAGTAGGGAAAGTGGTAGAAGCACCTAGAGCTATAGTCATAGTCATAGTAGGAGTAGTAGTTATAGCAGTAGTAGCGGTAGTACTAGTAGTAATAGTCACAGTTGTAATAGCCGTAGTAGCAGCAGTAGTAGCAGTAACATTAGTAGTTGTAATAGTAGCAATAGTAGTAGTTCCAATAATAGTAGTTGTAGTGGTAGTAGTAGCAGCATTAGTAGCAGTACTACCAGTATTATTAGCTGTAGTAATAGCAGTAGCAGTAGTAATAGTACCAATAGTAGTGGTAGTCGTAGTAGTAATAGTAGTAGTTGGAGTACTTGTAGCAATAGCAGTAGTAGTCATAGTAGTAGAGGCAGTAGTATTAGTTGTTGTAGTAGAAGCAGTAATGGTAGAAGTAGTACTAGTTGCAATAGAGGTAGCGGTCATAGTACTTGTGGTAGTTGTTGTAATAGTAGTAGTAGTAGTAGTAGCGGTAGTGGCCGTAGTTGCAGTAGCAATAGTAGGAGTAGTAGTAGCAATAGTAGTAGTAGTCGTAGTAGCAGTAGTAGTAGTATTAGTTGTAGTAGTAATAGTAGCAGTAGTTGCAGTAGTGGTCGTAGTTGGAGCAATAGTACTAGTACTAGTAGTAGTTATTTTAATAGTAGTTGAAGTAGCAGTGGCAGTAGTGGAGGTAGTTGAAGTGGCAATAATAGCAATAGGAGTAGTACTAGCAGTCGTAGTAGTAGTAGTAGTATTAGCTGTGGTAGTAGCAGTAGGAGTAGTAGTAGTAGGAGCAGATGTAGTAGTAGGAGGAGTAGTACTAGTACTAGTAGTATTAGTTGTAACAGTAGCAGTAGTAGTGGCAGTAGTTGCAGTAGCAATAGTAGCTATAGGGTAGTATTAGCTATAGTAGTAGCAGTAGCAGTAGTAGTAGTAGCAATAGAAGTAGTAGGAGTTGTAGTAGCAGTAGTAGTAGCAGTCGAAGTAGCATTTGTAGTAGTATTTGCAGTAGTAGTGGTAATAGGAGTGGTCTTAGCAGTAGCAATATTAGTAGCTGTAGTGGTAGTAGTAGTAGCACTAATAGTAGTGGTAGTAGTAGTGGCAGTAGTAGTAGCAGTAGTAGTAGCAGAAGTAGTAGTAGTTGTAGTGGCAGTAGCAGTAGCAGTAGTAGTAGCAATTGTAGTAGTGGCAATAGTAATAGTTGTACCAGCAATAGCAGTAGTTGTACTCGTGGTAGTAGTAGTTGTAGTAGTAGTAGCAGTAGGAGCAGTAGTACTAATAGTAGTAGTGGTGGTGGTAACAGTAGTCATAGTAGCAATAATAATAGAAGTAGTAGTATTAGTAGTAGTAGTAACTGAAGTAGGAGTGGTAGTTGTAGTAGTTGTAGTAGCCATTGTAGTAGCAGTAGTAGTAGTCATCGTACTAGTAGTTGTAGTAGTGGTATTAGCAGTAGCAGTAGTAGTTACGGTCGTAGTAGCAGAGGTAGTAGGAGTAGTAGTAGCAGGACTAGCAGTAGTGGTAGTAGTAGTGGTAGTATTTGTAATAGCAATAGAAGCAGTAGGAGTAGGTGTTGTAATAGCAGTAGGAGAAGTAATAGTAGTAGTAGCAGTATCAGTAGTAGAAGTGGAAGGAGGAATATTTACGATGGTAGTAGTTGTTGTATTTGTAGCTGTAGTAATTCTACTAATAGGGGCACTAGTAGCAGAGGAAGCAGTAGTAGTCGTAGTAGTAGTTATAGTTGTTGTAGGAGGAGGAGGAGGAGTAGTAGTAGTAGTAATAATAGTAGTAATAGGGGTAGTGGTAGAATAGTAGTAGTTGTTGTAGTAATAGTAGTAGTAGTAGTAGTTGTTGTTGTTGTTGTTGTTGTTGTTGTAGTAGTAGTAGTAGTAGTAGTAGTGGTGGTGGTGGTAGAAGTATTGACAGTAGTAGTTGTGGTTGAAGTAGTAGTAGTAGTAGTAGAAGTTGCAGCAACAGCAGTAACATTAGTAGTAGGAGTAATAGTAGCAAAGTTGTAGCAGTATTAGTCGCAGTAGTAGTAATAGTAGTAGGAGTAGTAGGAGTAGTAGTAGTCGTAGCAGTAGTAGATGAAGGAGTTGGAGTAGGAGTAGTAGGAGCTAAGTAGGAGTAAGAATAGTAGTATGAGCGGCAGGAGTAGTAGGAGTAGTAGTAGCAATGGTTGTTGTTGAAGTAGTAGTATTAGTTGTAGTTGCAGTAGTAGTAGTATTAGTTGTAGTAGTATTAGTAGTAGTAAGAGTAGGAATAGAAGCAATAGTAATTGGAGCAATGGTAGTAGTAGTAGTAGCAGTGGTAGTAGTTGTAGTAGTAGGAGTAGTAGCAACAGTAGTTGGAGAAGGAGTACTAGTAGTTGTACTAGTTATAGAAGTAGTAGTAGTAGTAATAGCTGCAATAGTAATAGTTGTAATAGTAGTAGTAGTGGTAATAGCAATACAAGTAGTATTGGCAATAGTAGTAGCAGTAGTAGTAGTAGTGGTAGCAGTAATAGAAGTAGTTGTAGTTGTGGTCGTCAGAGGAGTGGTAGGAGTATGATTTGGCATAGGAGTGGCAGTACGAGTTGTAGTAGTTGTAGTAGTACTAGTAGGAGTAGTAGTATTTGCAGTAGCAAGAGTTGGAGTAGTAGAAGTTGTAGTAGTAGGCGGAAATGGAAGAATAGTAGTAGTAGTTGTCGTAGGAGTAGGAGTACGAGTGGTAATAGTAGCAGTAGTGTTAGCAATAGTAATAGTAGAAGAAGTGGTCGTAATAGCAGTAGTTGGGGTAGTAGGAATAGTAGGCACAGTAGCAAGACCAGCATCAGTAGTAGCAGTAGTAACAATAGTGGCTTTAGTTGTAGCAGGAGTATTAGTAGTAGTTCTAGTAGTACTAGTACTGGTTTTAGTTCTAGTAGTAGAAGTGGTTGTAGTTGTAGTAGTAGCCGCAGCAGCAGCAGCAGTAGCAGTAGTAGTGGTAGTAGTAGTAGCAGCAGTAGCAGTAGCAGCAATAGTAGTAGTAGCAGCAACATCAGAAGTTGTAGAAGAAGTAGTAGAAGTGGTAGTATTCAGAATAGTAGTTCCAGTCGTAGCAATAGTAGTAGTCGTAGTAGTTGTTGTACTATTAGTACTCTTAGTATTAATAGTAGTAATAGGAGGAGGAGGAGGAGTAGTAGTAGTAGCGGTAGCAATAGTAGAAATAGTAGTAGTAGCAGGCGTTGTAATAGTTATAGTAGTAGTAGCAGTAGTGGTAGTAGCAAATGTAGTTGTTGGAGTAGTAGTAGTAGTAGTAATTCAAGTAGCAGAAGAAACATAAGGTGTAGTTTTAGGAGTATGAGTTGGAGTATGAGCAATAGAAGTAGCAGTAGTACTAGTAGTAGTTGTAGTAGTAGTAGCAGGAGTTGTAGTAGTAATAGTAGTAGTAGTAGTAGTAATAGTAGTAGTTTTTGTGATGGTAGTAGTAGTAGTAGTAGTAGTACTAGGAGTTGTAGCTGTAGCAGTAGCAATAGTAGAAGTTGTTGAAGTAGTTCCAGTAGTTGCAGTAGTTGTAGTACCAGCAGCAGCAACAACAGTTGTAGTAGTAGTTGTAGTAGTAGAAGTAGTTGTCATAGTAGTTATAGTAATAGTAATACAAATAGTAGTTGTAGTAGTTGTTGTTGTAGTAATAGAAGTAGGTGTAGGAGCTGGGGTAGTTTTAGGAGGAGGAGCAGCAGCAGTAGTAGTAGGAGTAGTAGTAGTAGGAGGAGGAGTAGTAGTAAGAGTATCAATGGAAGTAGTAGCTGTAGTGGTGGTAAGAGCAATAGAAGTAGTACCAATAGTGGCAGTAGCAGTAGTGGCAGTGGCAGTAGTAGTAGTAGTAGCTGTAGTAATCGCAATAGTAGGAGTAGTAGCTGTAGTAGTAGAAGCAATAGTAGTAGTAATAGTAGTAGAAGCAGTAATCACAATAGTAGTAGTAATAATAGTAGTGGTGGTAGTAGTAGTAGTAGTAGTAGTAGTAGTAGTAGTAGTAGTAGTAGTATTTGTAGTAACAGGTGTTCTAGTAGTAGGGGTTAGTTGTAGCAATAGTAGCTGTAGTAGTACTAGCAGTTGTAGTTATAGCAGCAACAGCAGCAGCTGTAGCAGGAGTAGTATAGTAGTAGTAGTAGTAGTAGTGGTAGTAGTAATAATAATAATAATGGAAATAGTTGTTGCAGTAGTAGTTGTAGTAGTAGTACTAGTAGTAATAGTAGTAGTAGTAGAAGTTATGGTAGTAGCAGTAATAGTAACAATAAAAGTAGAAGTAATAGTAATAATCGTTGTTGTAATAGTGGTAGTAGTAGTATTAGTATTCGTAGGAGGAGAAGTAGCAATAGGAGTTGTAGGAGTTGTAGGAGTAGTAGTTGTACTAGCAATAGTATGAGTAGGAGTAGTGGGAGTAGTAGTAGTAATAGTAGGCGCAGGAGTAGTAGTAGTAGTGGTAGGAGCCAGAGTAGGAGTAGTAGTTGTTATTGTTGTGTTGTAGAAGTTGTGTTAGTAGTATACTACTACTACTACCACCATTACTGCTGCTACTACTAGTACTAATACTACTATTACTCGTGCTACTACTACTGCTGCTGCTACTCCTGTCGTTGTTGCTGCTGCTAAAATTACTACATCTACTACTACTAGTTCTATTACTACTATTACAACTTATACTATTACTACTACTACTACTACTACTACTACTGCTACTACTACTACTACTCATACTAGAAGCATTGTTGCGACTTCAACTACTACTACTGCTACAAGTGCAACTTCTACTGCTACAACTACAACTACTACTGCTGCTGCTACAAGTATTACAACAACTATGTCTCCTACTACTACTACTGCTACTGTTACTACTACTCTGATTGCTACTATTACTACTTCAGTTTCTACGACTATTGCTACTATGACTACTACAACTACTATTGCTACTGAAACAACTACTACGCCAAATCCTACTGTAACTACCACTATTACTATTACTAATAGTCCAACTAATACTATTGCAATTGCTGCTTCTGCTATTTCGACTACTACTACTACTAGCACTACGACGGCTACTCCTACTCCTATACCTATTCCTACTACTACACCTACTACTACTACTATTACTACTACTACTACTTCGTCCTCTTCTTCTTCCTCTTCTTCTTCTACTACCAATATTACTATTTTTACTACTATTACTCCTGCTGCTGTTATTGCTACTAATACTATTAGTACAACTTTTATTACTACTACAAATGCTACTACTACAATAGTTATTACTACTACTGATACTACCATTATTACTACTACTACTACTACAACTGCTGCTGCTGTTGCTGCTCCTACTACCACTACTACTACAACTACTACTACTACTATAACCACAGCTGCTTCTGCTACTTCTAAAACAACACCACCACCACCACCACCACCAACAACAACTACTGCTACTGCTACTACTACTACCACTACCACCACCACTACTATTACTACTACTCCTACTGCTACAGTTACTACTACTACTACTCCTAATATTGCTACTACTACTACTAATAAAACTACTACTGCTACTACTTTTGTTGCAACTAATACAACTGCTAGTTATGCTATAGCTGTTGCAACTAGTACTACTATTTCTACTACTATTATACAACTACTACCTCTAATACTATTACTACTTTAGCTGTTACTACTACTACTACTAGTCCTACTCCTGCTCCTACACCTGCTACAACTGCAACTCCTACTACTGCTACTACAACTACTTGTACAACTTTTACTTCTACTAACACTACTACTCCTACTCCAACTCCTACTTCTACTACTACTACTACTACTACTACTACCAATACTACTACTACTACCAATACTACTACTACTACAACAACAATTACTACTACGTCCACTACCACCACTACAACTGTTACTACTACTACCACTCTTATAACTACTACAACCACTACAACTATTACTACTACTACTGCTACAACTACTACTACGGCTACTGCTACTATTACTACTCCTACTACTACTACTGCTACACTGCATCTGCTTCTACTACTACTTCTACTACCACAGCTACTGCAACTACTGCAACTACTACTGCTACAGCTACCACTACTACTAATAATACCATTACTACTCCTACAACAACAACAACTACTATCGCTATTATGGCTAATATTACTACACCTAGTACAACTGCTGGAGCAACAAATACTATTACTACAACCGCCACTACCACTCCAAGTTCTACTACTACTACTATTATGACTGCCACTATTGTTGTTGTTACTATTGCTGCTCCTACTACCCATACGACTACTACTAGTACTGATACCACTGCCTACTACTACTGCTACTATTACGACTACTACTACAGCAACTACGACTAATAGAAGAACTAATTGTACTATAACTACTACTATTTCTACACCTACTCTTACGACAACTACTCCTACTACTCCTAATACTACTCCTACTAATGCTATTACTACTCCTGCTCCAGCTCATACTACTAGTACTACTACTTCTACCGCTACTTATACTATTACTACTAGTACAATAGCTAAAACTAATTTTACTACCACTGGTGCCACTACTACTACTACTACTACTACTTCTACTACTAGTAATACTAATATCACTACTACTATTACTCCTACTACTACTACTAGTACTACTACTATAACTACTACACCTTCTACTGCTATTACTACTCCTACTACTCATATAGCTACTGCTACTACTACTACCACTACCACTCCTACTACTACCACTACAATAACTACAACTACAATAACTACTACTACAATAACTATAACTACAACAGCTGCTACTACTACTTCTACCACTACAACTACTAATGCTAATTTTAATGCTACTGCTGCCACTACTACTACTACTACAACTACTACAACCATCACCACGACTACTACTACTACTACTTCTAATACGACTGCTATTACTACTGCAACTACTAAAACTACTATTACTACTACTGTTACTCCTCCTCCTCCTCCTACTACTACTACTACTACTATGACTACTACTACTGTAACTACTACTTCTGCAAATGCTACTTCTACAACTACTCATACAGCTACAGCAACTACTACTACCACTACAACTACTACTACTACAACTACTATTGTTGTTGCTGCTACTACTACTACTACTAGTACAACTGTGACTACTACTACTCCTTCTCCTACTACTACTACTACCCCTACCCAAACAACTACTACTCAACCTTCTACTACTACTATAACTACCGTAACTACTACTACTCCTATTACCACTAGTACTGCTCCTACTCCTACTACTACTACTACAACTACTCCTACTACTTCTACTACAAGTACTTCTACTACTACTATTACTATTACTACTACTAATGCTACTACTATTACCCCTTATACTACTATTACTTCTACTACTTCTACTACTATGACTACTAGTACTTGTACTACTATAACAACTATGACTTCTATAGATTCTGCTACTGCTTCTACTACTACTACAACAACAACTACTACTATTACCACTGATGCTGCTGCTGCTACTACGGCTGCTACTACTACTAGTAGTCATAATACTCCTACTACTACTACTACAATCGCTAATATTGCAACTAATACTATTCTTACTACTACTACTACTACTCGTACTACTGCTACAAGTCCTAACACTCCTACTACTTCTACAACTGCTGCAACTCTTACCGCAACTACTACTACTGCTACTACTATTCCTACTGCTACTACTACAGCTGCTGCTGCTACTACTACTCCTACTATGACCACTACTAAAAGTAATATCACTGCTACTACTATTGTAATTAATATTACTACTCCTACGACTATTATTGCTTCCACTAATACTACTGTTGCTTCTTCTAGTACTACTACTGCAAGTACAACTACAACTACTACTACCCCTATTCCTACTAGAACTATAGCTACTACTATTACTACTACTATAACAACTACCACTACAATTGCTACTACCAGTACTACTTCAACTACTACTAGAACCACTACTACTACTGCTACTACTACTACTTCTACCACTACTACTACTACTACTCCTCCGACTGCTATCATAACTACTACTACTACTACTACTACTACTACTAGTAGTACTACTACTAGTACTACTACTACTACTACTATTACTACTATTATTTCTACTTCTGCTATAACAACTACGACTACTTCTACTACCACTATGACTATTATTGCTACCAATACTAGGATTGCAACTATTGCTACTACTGCTTCTACTGTTACTACTAGTACTGCCACAACAACTACTACTACTACTACAGTTACAACTACTACCACTACTACTACAGCTTCTGCTACTATTGCTACTTCTCGCACAATGACTACTGCTGTTACTACTACTTCTCTTTCTACTTCTATGACTGCTACTACTACTACTACTACTACTATGACTACTACAACAACTACTAGTACTTCTGCAACAATAGCTACGTCTGCTACTATTGCTCCTACTACTACTACAACTGCACAACAACTACCGCAACTATTATTGCTATAGCTACTACTACTGCAGCTTCTACTATTGCTATAGCTTGTACAACTGCTCCTACTATAACTATTACAGCTACTGCTATAGCAACTACTACAACTAAAACTACTACTACTACTGCTACAACCACTACTATTACTACAGCTACTACTGCAACTACAATGTACTGCCACTGTTGCATCTTCAACTACTACAACTTCTGTTACTACCACTGATACTACCGCTACTGTGACTACCCCAACTACAGAAGCTACTACTACTACTACAATTACTGCTACAACTACTACTATTGCAACTACAACTACTATTGCTAATATTGCTACTACAACAACTAAAACTACTACTACTACTACAAATTCTACTGCAGTTACTACTATTGCTGCTGCTACTACTACTACTATTACTACTATAACAACAACAACTACTACTACTACTATTATTAGTACAACAACTACTACTACTATGATTATTACTACTACTACTCCTACTACTCCTACTACTTCTATTACTACTACTACTACTATTTCTGTTGCTAATAGGCCCATTACTACTACTGCTGCTGCTACCACTACTGCTACTTCTCTTCCTACTATAACTATAGCTACTACTGCTACTGCTACAACTACTGCAACCACTACTACAACTAGCACTATAGCTACTACTACTACTCCTACTACCGCCACTGCTAGGATAACTACTGCTCCTACTCATAAAACTACTACTTCTACCACAATAATGACTATTGCTACTGTTACTACTTTTGATATGACTGCTAGTACTACTACAACTCCTGCTACTACTGCAACTACTATTATTTTTGCTAATGATACTCCTACTACTATAGCTACTACTACTACTACTACTTCAATAGCTACTGCAACTGGTACCCCTACTAGTACTACTACTACTGTTGTCTCTACTCCTCCTCCTCCTACTACTACTACTGATGCTACTGTTGCTGCTACTACAGCTGCACCTACTACTACTTCTGTTACTGCAACTACTACTGCTACTTCAACTACTTCTACTAATACTACTACAACTATTGTTGCTACTGCTACTTCTGCTACAATAGCTACTTCTACTACTACTATAACTATAATTATTTCTACTTCAACTACTACTTTTGCTTCTACTATTGCTACTACTACAACTATTACTACTAATAATACTACTACTACAACTACTACTTCTAGTACTACTAATACTATTGCTACTGTAACTCCTACAACTACTACTTCTACTACTATAACAATTTCTGCTACCATTATTTCTACTACCAATGCTACTTCTATTACAACTATTGCTATGGCTACTACTACTCCTACTACTATTATAATAACTACTACTACTGCTACTACTATAACTAGTTCTACTACTACTACACTACTACTACAACTACAATAACAACTACTACAACTACTACAACTGCTACTTCTACTACTGTTACTATAGCTAGTATTGCTATAAGAAGTAGTAGAAGCAGTATTAGTAGTAGTAGAAGTAGTTGTTCTTGTTGTGGTAGCAATAATATAAGTAATAGAAGTTATAGTAGTAGTAGTGGTACTAGTAGCAATTACGGTAGTAGTATTAGTATAAATTATAGTAGCAGTATCAATAGTAGTAGTTATATTAGTAGTGCCAGTAGTGGTAGTCGTAGTACAAGTATTAGTAGTATTAGTAGAGGTAAT